>CAWUFW010003833.1:0-117500 GCA_963921515.1 Calotriton arnoldi
AATTATCAAAGGTCCATTGGTAAGTCATTACTCTTCAATCAGAAAAGGTAATTGGTAGCAGGGATTTTGATAAAGAGTACAACTGATTCCCACCAGCGGTGATTATTAGTTAGCGTGAATGAATGGGCCCAGGTGAGTATTTCGTGTATGAATGCTTGTTGCTAGTACCCGCTGGATCACTGTCAACCTGTTCTCTTCTACTCTACGGGACAACAACCTCCTATTGCAACGTCAGAAACCAACACACCACAAATGCTCTATACTTGAGCTCATTATCTCCAGGGGCACACGTCTGAGAGCGGAAGACCCAATTCATGTGGACCGGACTGACTGCCGGCAAATTCCTTTCATGATACTTCTGACCGCTGAAGACCCAATTTATGTGGACTGGACAAACCACCAGCAAATTTCTTTCAAGCTATCGGCATCCCACCCAAGAATTTAGGGCCAATTCAAGAGTGAAAAATCATGGATGGTCTGTGAAACTAAAAACATTGACATCAATAACCTCACTAACAAGGCTCAGTGTATCCCCTACCCCCGACTCTGGGTGGGGCATCAAATCTACAACAGAGGAATGCAACAGATGCATGGGCAACCTAATTATTAAATATCCTTCCCTGAAATGCAAGAGTAAATGAGCTGAACCTTCTCTCCACTGTCTTTCGAAGGATCTCTTTGCTGAAAGGAACTACATGAAGCATCTTAGGAAAATCTGGATATGAGCACCCTCACCCTTGAATCTCACTATTCTCAGAGCCGCCAGGAGAAACTACAAATCGACCATCGTCAAAGGTAAATCTAGCCACATTAAATCCATGCCTGATACCGCTAAAAATCACCCGCTGCTACTCTCCGATATTATCAAACAATGGAACTCCCCGCTACCGTGCCAGCACAGTCCCCACACCAACATCAAAATGTGAAGAATTTGTGATCTCCATTGTAGAAAAAGTAAATCACTACTGCCCAGATCCACAATCCCAGATGATTGCATGCTGACCCGAAAACCCCAGTGGTCCTGGTCACACTTTGACACAATCTCTGCGTCAGAGGTACTTGAAACTTTATCTAAGATCAAACTTTTAAGTCACTTCTCCGACGCTGGCTCACTGAGCTAGGAAGTGGCCAGGATGCTGCTCCCACACTGGACCTTCCTAGTGAACTCCTCACGGAAGCAAGGGGCTTTACCCAACAACCTGAAGATCAGCCGTTCTTGCTCATCCTGAAATAGCCCAATGCCGACGCCAATGACCTAAACAACTTCCGCCCGATTTTCAACACTCCCCCCTTTAGGTGTGGAAAGCTGCGCAATATCTCAGCTATCGCTCTACATCCAGTCCAATAACTTACTCAGTGTTTACCAATTTGACTTCAGGCAGGGTTGTAACACAGAAACAGCCCTTCTGCAAATTGTGGATGACTCTCTCCGCCTTCTCGATTCAGGGAACTCCTGTCTACTTGTGCTCCTGGACCTGCCTTTCATACTGCCAACCAGCCGTGCTGTGATCAGCATCTTGAAGGAACGGATGGACATCGATGGGACGGCCCTAAAGGGGTTTGACTCCTTTTTGTCTACCTGTTAACAAATAGTGAAAACAGGGAACTCTGCTTTGGGCAAATCCAACCTAACAGAAGGGGTTCCACAGGTCTCTATCCTCTCCCAAGTCCTGCTTAATATATATCTTAAACCTCTCGGAGAATTTGAGGAACTCAAGGATTCTTTATCATCCATTTGTGATGATACCCAGATGTACCTGAAGGTTTCATCCCCCCAAGACATCTGTCTAGACATCTGTCTTCTCTCCTGCACCCAGCCTCCGTCTCCGAGAGTGGCTGGAATTCTTCTCTCCCCTGTACTGCAAACCGACTTCTGTGCAGAAGGAAAATCGTTGGACTTTATCTGTGACAACCGTCTAGACCTCCAGAGGCAAATCTCGGCCATGGCCAAAAGCGCAGGACAGCAGCTAAGGCTGCTCTCGGCCTCCGGCAGTTCATTCCTGAGCAGGACTTCAAACCTTTGGTCCACCCACTGGTACTTTCCAGACTAGTTCATGGTAACTCGCTCCTGTCTGGTCTCCCTGAAGCACATCTACCTCTTCTGAAAGCAGGGCTGCAAACAGCTGCCCACTTTGGGACAGACCACAGGAAATTCAACCATATCTCTCCTATTCTTCGCAACGTGCAAAGGCGGATGCAAGGACCCAGTTTAAGACTGCATGCTTTACTCAGCGGCGGCCGGCACAGGTAAACGCGGTGAGTCGGTGGGGGGCAGGGTGGGGGCCAAGTCGACAGACGATGGAATAAATAATACCTATTCCGTCATCTGTCGACATCCCCCCGCCGCACCCTGTCCCGCCCACTGCACTTACCTGTGCCGGCCGCCGCTGGCTTTACTGAAGTCCTCCGCTCCACCATTCCTCTCCTTCTCACCTGGTTGGAAAACTCAGTTTCTGGGGTTCAACGAGGATCCAGAAGCGCTGAGTCCCTCCTGCTCAAACCTCCGCCTTTCAGGCAAGAACGCTGCATGAGACATGCATTCTCTGGTGGTGCAACAAGGCTTTGGAACTGCTTCCCACCAGCCCTGCACACAACCTCTCGCATGCAAATGGGAACTTAAAATCCTATTTGAGAGATAGACACTTTGGTTAAAGTGGTGATTGCCGCTTTCATCTCCTATGTTGACTTGATATGTCTTTCCTGTTATGAAATATTTCTTTTCTGCACTCCTGGTTGCTGATTCACTATGATGGTTAGCTAACTTCTTCTCATCCTGTACTGTTCCCTGCTGATGTGAACTGTTTGTTCCTTGTTTGTCGGGTGCCAATAGGTTGTCTTATGATGTTTGTTAAGCAGAACAAAATGCCAGCTCTCTTGTGAAGCACTCTAATGCCATTGGTCCATGTCCGTGCAGTAAAAAAATTTGAATAAATAAAAAAATAAAGGTTCTTGCCCACCCTAATGGTGCTGCCATGGGTGAACCAAGAAGCACTGTCACACGCGATATATTTTTGTTATAGTTAGGGCCCCTAGAATCATGTGATTGTGCGGTCGCTGTGTTTTTCCGCATGAGTATGTATTCAACCGCACTTGTCACATAATTATCATCTGCTGTGTAATCTGCAGATTGTAACAGAAAAAATGTGTTGTTTCCATCTGAAATGGTTCAAAAGTTACTGAAAATGCAGCGAGACGTGTTGCAGCGAAGTGGAAGGCCCTTTGCAAAGGTCATTGGTCACTTTTCTGCTGCTTATTTCTATATTTGGGCATTAAACTGGTACTAAAGAGGTGAACCAATGCCCAGACAGTGTTAACAAGTGTAACAAGCATTTGCAATGCAATAGGTTTCGCATTTATGAAAGTTAGAGCTATTGGTGCTGTAAATGATAATGTTTTTTACTTACCTTTTTGTTTGCAGTGGAGTGATTATTTGGCATGTTTTTCCTGTATAGATTTTGTACTTGATAACACGTGACAAGGTGAGCTGAGTATAATTTAATTTGTTGACTGTATCATAAGACTGCTGGCCTGGGCGCTGTGAAGGATGCGAAGGTGTCTGTGAGCGACTCAACCTGTGTTTTTACGAGTGATGTGCAAGGGAGGGCGAAGAAAGTCATGAGCAGTGTTTAGTAAAATACTGCCTTTTTGTTCTAACAAAGCGAGCAGCTAAGCAGGTGGTGCTAATGGTTGCTATTTGAGCTAATTATGGTTAATAAATCAGAGTTTAGTCAGACCCCTGGGGTTATATGCAGTGCTCAGCAATTTGAGACACTGAAGTGCTGAGTCCGGCTCCGGGCCGCGGCGCTTGGTACGTGACTCTGAGACTGTTGCCATAGCTTCTGCTATGATTTAACTGGAAGCGCAGTTTGGGCCATTGATGGGATGCATGGACCAATGTTACATTTTAAAACTTTTTGGGAGAATTGGTTTAATGTAGGTTTTTTTAAAGGTGTGTGCGTTAATTTATGCGCAGTTACCTGAATATGAAAACGTAACAAAATATTTTGCTATTTTCATTCAGGTTTTTGACTCCGCCCCTCTGCAGTCAGGAACAAAAATCAAAAGAACGTGACTAACATATGTACACAATATTTAGGTCACAATACCTTAGGACCTAAATACTGTGTACATATGTTAGTCACGTTCTTTTGATTTTTTTGCCTGTATATAAAAGAATGTTTTTTTTGCCTGTATATAAAAGAATGTTTTTTTGCCTGTATATAAAAGAATGTTTTTTTGCCTGTATATAAAAGAATGTTTTTTTGCCTGTATATAAAAGAATGTTTTTTTTTGCCTGTATATAAAAGAATGTTTTTTTGCCTGTATATAAAAGAATGTTTTTTTGCCTGTATATAAAAGAATGTTTTTTTTCCTGTATATGTATATATGTTTGGTTTGCCCCACCCTTTGTTCACACCTGTTTTCTGGTCTTTGTTTCTTGTAATTACTCCGTCAGGGGTATTCCTATATATGTCTTCTGGTTGAATTTATGTGTTTAAAATAAATAATTCAGATTTCGTTCATCAGAACCATTCATGGTACTCATTAGTGTATCCATGTTAAATTCTTTTTTTTAATTTTTGCTCAGGGACCTTCATCCACAGTTTACAGC
The DNA here is from genome assembly GCA_963921515.1 of Calotriton arnoldi. NCBI lineage: Eukaryota > Metazoa > Chordata > Amphibia > Caudata > Salamandridae > Calotriton > Calotriton arnoldi. The sequence goes on from CAWUFW010003833.1 coordinate 4,613, forward strand.
AATCAGGCAGCTCTTCAGATTAAATGTGGATTCTGGAGTCAATCCATCTAGCCCGACGATGAAGATGATCTGAGTATCATCCACATAAGACAAATACCTGAATCCGAAGGATCTTCTAAGCTGGGGCAGAGGCCGCGGGTGGGGGTTGAAAAGCATTGATGATGAGGAGGAGCCCTGAGGGACTCCACAACAGATGGAGCCTGGTCGGATATAAAAGATTTGAGCAAGTGAGGACCGTTTTCTGTATCCCAGTGGTGACCAAGTGGTCAGCAACAATCTCATGGTCCACCATATCCCGAGTCCAAGAGATCACAGAGGGTGGATTCAGAGCTGCCGAACAAAGACTGCAGAAGCTCACTGAGAGGCACCTGGGAAGGAGGTACCATTAAAGGCGATGGAGAAGGAAGGAATAGATGAAGAAAATCTGGGTGATGCCACTGATAGGGGCGATGACACAGTGGAGGAGATAACTGTGAGGCATCAAGAGGCGGTAAGTAATAGACGGACAGGGAAGAGCAGATGGAAATGGGAGAGAGAAGGAAGGAGAAGATATAAGAGGAGAAAAGGAAGAAGGCAACTAAAGTAATAGGCCCAAAAGGAAGGATACAGGGGGACAGGAGAAATGGAAGGGGCATGACACTAAAGGGATGAGCATGACAGAGAAGAGGACGTACCCAAGAAGAATGGTACAGTGAATGAAGAGTAGTCCAAGGAGGTTGCAGACATACGCAGGAAGCCTAAGAAGCCAAGGACAAGAAAGGCAGGGGGAACACATCTACAAGGCAGCCCTGGCACCAAGTCAAAGTGCCATACAGCCTTAGAGGTAGCCAGGAGAAAGGAAGCGAGGAGATCAGAACACTAAAAAAGAAAGGAGAAAGAAAAAAGTTCTCGAACAAGGATTTGGAAACTTCACATGGGCGAAGTCAGATTAAGTTTTTTGGTTCATCTGTCCCAAGTTCTCAAATTCAAGATTTCCACCCACAACTCACAGTTAGGCTGTTTTCCAACTGCAGGATGTCCAATCTGTGCAGAGAGCTGGAGCTATAGCTGGGGTCAGAATAGAGCCGTGCGAAGGAGAGAAGTTGTAGTGTGGCCAGGGGAGGTGACAGGCCTTTGAACCCTTTGGGGAAGAGAAGGGAGACAATGTGGCAGAAGATGATGCAGGGTCGGCAGGTTGGGTAGAGGATATGCTGGCGGTGGAAGCTCTGATGGGGACTCCTGGGGTGACACTCCACCTGCTGTGTCTTAAAGCTTGCAAAGCTTTTAAAAATGACACAAAGTTGGATGTTGTTGAACTTCGCAAGTCTCTAGAAAGCGATAGTGCAGCACATGTACCTGAGGTACTCAGGGCCTGATTACGATCTTGGCAAATGGGCTACTCAGCCACAAACATGATGGATATCCCGTACGCCGAACTACAAGTTCCATATGATATAATGGAACTTGCAATAAGGCGGACGGGATATCCATCACGTTTGTAACGGAGTATCACATTCGCCAAGATCGTAATAAGGCCCTAAGGGACAAGTAATTAAAGGTACAAAATTTGTCAATGTTTTTAGCATTATCCATATAGGAGAGAGATAAGACTATCACATTATGTAGAGAAGTTGGTCAAAATGCCTGAGTTGTGAGGGCATTTCAAAGCCTGAAGAACTCGCTAGATCCACTAGTTCCCACTGAAAAATGGGAACAAAGCCACTTAAAAAATTATAAACCTCCAACAGTGTGTGTCTATGAATGATGGTTCCATATTCTGGTCAATGAACCTCAAACAATGGAGTCCAACCTAAGGCTCTAAGGGGTCGATTCCGATTCGGGCCGGAAATCTCTCCGACCGAGCCGGACCCGGAGAGATTTCCGACCGAATCGGACCCGTGCAGTCCGACCGAACGAGTCCGATGCATTCGTATGCCACCGGACACGAGTCGGTCGGACTCCCATTGAACTCAATGGGAGCCGGTCGTACAACGCGTACGCGGGCTCCCATTGCCTCAATGGGTGCGAGGCGGACAAGGGCGCCCCCTACAGCGAGTACGCCGCGAGCGCTCGCGGCGTACACGCACAGGTAGGGGGACCCATGGGTCCCCCTGTGTGCGCCTCGCACGGGTACGCGTACAGGGGGTCCGACACGGACCCCCAAAGTACGGCTCCGACAGCGAGTTCGAGTCGGACGGCGCGAGTCGGTCGGAGCGGTCGAGGTGCGCATCGTACTTACCCGGCCGGAAAACGTCTCCATTGCGCGGTGCGAATCGTGTCCGAGCGAGTCGGTCGGAGCGGTACGATCCGGGTACGAGTCGGTCGGAGCGGTCGGGTCGCCCGGACGAGTCGGTCGGCGAATTCGCATCGTACTCGCTCGGCCGGACCCGCGTACGGTTCGGTCGGGAAACAGGGCTCCGAATCGGATCCGGTAAAGCCGAATCCTATTCGGAGCCCTACCGGCCGAGATCGGAATCGGCCCCTAAGGTGGGAGGAGAAAATGCTATGCCCTCCTGGGAACAGAAGCTGGCGGCACAGGTCTGGGTGTGCAAGGCTGACCGAAGGGTAATGCAAGCTACCACATGTGAAGTCCTTGCATGTGTCCTCCAGATCCCTGACCGCCTGAATGTTCAAATGTCCTTCTGTTTGGCCAAAGCCAGAGGGGCTGCAACGTTCCCTTGTTATGTCCACCACACAGGTCAGCTGCATTTTCCACGCGGATCTCCTGTGTCCTACACAAAGGTCACCTTCATCATCCAAGCAAGTCATCCCACACCCTCCATAGAGGTCAACCCGCACCCTCCACACAGGTCGCCCCGCATCCTCCACACAGGTCAACCCGCACCCTCCACACAGGTCACCCCGCATCCTCCACACAGGTCAGCTGCATCCTGCACTTTGTCCTCCTGGAAAGGGCAGTTCTCTCCTTGCTGGGCAGTTCAGCAGCTCAGCTTCGAAGGCAGGGCAGAGTGAGAGGCTGTCTGCAGGGTCCTGGGCTTTGTCCCACCCTTGGGAAGAAAAACCACACAGATGCCCAGCCTTGGTCAGAGATCATCATTGAGTTAATGCTGCAAAGATCCTTCCACACCCAGAGTGAATACAAAAATCTGTCAGGTCTTGACCCAGACAAATACTCATAAACACACTCACCGCGCACACTCAGAGCAGTCAAGGATCACAGTTATTGGAGACTGCAGATTTTATCACAAGGGTGGAGTGCCCCTTATCCCCCAGCGGTAAAGGTACCACTTGTGCTGCCACCACCCATCAGTCTCCCTTTCCAGGTAAGGAGGCCCTCTTTCCTATCATGGGAAAGGTAACACTTCAGAGGTACCATAGTCCAGCAGAGTCCAGCACTCTGCTTGAAGAGAAACAAAAAAACACATGGAGCACCCCCCTGTGGGCATGAGGTGTGAGGACACAATACAGAAAAACCTCAGGGCAGAGTAGGCGTGTGTGTATAAAATGCAAGTGCAAGATGTATCAGCAGAGCATTCATGAGGGATCACCACCCTAAAACGTTCCCAACCCATTAGTACAAGACCATCACCCACCGCTCAGAAACCTCCACAATATCTGGGTGTCTGTCTATTCCTTCCCCATAGGATCCGACACACTTGGATACAGGGCCATGTCCTCTCTGTCCACTGTGAATCTCTACAACCCCTGGTGGCATGCCCTGGTGGTCCAATGGTGCCAGTCCATGCTCCTTCAAACACGGTGCCTCCAGAACAATTAGGTGTATGCTTTGGCCCCTCCTCCGGAGGTCCAGCACCTCTGCCTACATTTTACCAGTTCCGCTTCAAGGTACGTTGGTGGGTGCCCTGATTCCCCCCTCCCCCCGACCCTCACTGTGGTAACCCACAGCTGTAAGAAATTGTGTTTTCGATTGGGGTGGAAGAAGAAAACTCTTCTCAATCAAAAGCCATAATCCTTGTCAGGTGAACCATAAAAGTCACTAAATTAACCTGTTCTTAACCCTCTAGTAGTCTGTCACAAAAGCAGTCCGGCTTAACTTAGAGGCACTGTGTTAAGTATTTATGCATCACACAAACAGTAATAAAGTGAAAACACAGCACAAGAGATATCTCATACCAATTTATAAAAATAGAGTGCAATTAATAAATGAAATGAGAACAAAATGACAAAAATCCAATCAATAGAACCGGAGAAATGCAATTTTAAAGGTTTAAGTAAAAATGGCGCCAAGAGGCAGAAAGAGGTAACTGTGGGTATCTGGTCACGCTAGAGTGGGACAAAGTTACAAGTTCAGGCATGTTGGCGTGTGGGCCGGATACAGGGACCAGGTTAGTCCAGCTGAAAAAGTTACCTAATCAAAGTCCGGCATACAGAGTTTAGAACTTCAGGATTTCACAGGAGGAGCTCAACTGATACCAGCTAAGGGTCCAGGGCCTGGGAAGGCACCTCTTGGGGATCAGGAACTCACTCTTGAAGAGGCCAGCAAGGCTCAGCTGGGCCAGTTGCAGATCCAGGCATGTTGCAGCAGGTCAGCGGGGCAGTAGCAGGGAGGCCTCTGGAGCTTGTTGTGTCCCTGTTGCTCAGAACAGGAGGCCATCCAACTGACCCTTGGAGTCACTCTGCTAGTCTTGGGATCAAGCAGAAAGGCAGGCTTCAAGCAGCAGGGCAGTCCTCTGGGGTACAAAACAGGCCTCAAGCAACAGGACAGCCCTCTGAAGTACCAGGCAGTGCTCTGGGGTGGTTCTCCGCAGATCTGAGACTGAACTAGTCAGTGGCTCAAGTGGTCCAATAATTATACCTGGAGCCACCCTTAGAACTGGAGGAAACTTCTAGTCCACCCCCACATGTAGTTCTGGAAAGTTCCTTCCTCCCCCTTTATTCCCCTGCCCAGGCTCCTGTGAGCATGCTGTAGGCAGCCCTTTGAAATGTAAGTGGGGCAGGCAACAGCTCTGCCCCCCCATCCTGCAGGATAGCCCTCTCCCAGCTACACCCAGTCCTATTGTTCACTGTTTGGGCTTAATACGCATTCCTGATGGAGGAGCACTTAATAGGCCCAGGCAGCTGTTAACTCCTAGAAGGCCTCAGTAAGTTTATGGCAGGAAAATGCCTTCTTTTTAAAAGTGATACAAAAGGGGGTGAGTGTTTGATTGGCTCAAACGTTCCGTCCATCATCCCCTTTTGTATCGCTTTGGTCGCCCTAAGTTGGCGGGGGTATGCCCAGACGTGGGTCCCTTGCTCACTTTGCCACTGGATTCAAGCAAGCCTGGCTGATGACGGCTGAAATGCCAGAAACCGGTCCTAGGATGCTTGTTTCCGGTCCAGGGAAGACATGGCTTGGCAGTTCGGGCTGGACTGTTCCCATGAGGCACAGGGTCAGACTGATTTGCATATGGCCATGTCTGAACTGGGGTGGTGGAGTGAGCTAAAGAATGATGATGGATTAAACCCAGATCAGTTGACTGGGGGTGAGTGTTTGATTGGCTCAAACGTTCCGTCCATCATCCCCTTTTGTATTTCTTTTTAAAAGTGGCATTTTCAAATTTGGAATCTAAATTCTGACTATACCCTTGAAGAGGATTTTAAATTACAATTCATTTGAGTCCAAACATGATATTCCTGTCTTCTCCCAGTCAAAATTGAGCAGTTATTAAATGTAATAAGGTAACCCAGTGTTATCCTATGGGAGAAGTAGGCCTTACAGTAGTGAAAAACGAATTTAGGAGTTTTTCACTACCAGGACTGGTAAAACTAAAAACACATCTTGCTTTTTAAATGCAATGCTGCCTGCCCTATAGGCTTCTTTAGAGCCGGCTGATGTGTATTTAACAGGAAGGTTTAGGCCTGGCAAAAAGTTTATTGTGCAGGTCAAATTGGCAGTTTAAAACTGCACTACAGACTGCATTGGCAGACCTGAGGCATGTTTTAAAAGGCCACTTTTAGTGGGTGACACAATGAGTGCTGCTGCCCACTAGTAGCATTTAATTTACAGGCCCTGGGTACCCATGGTACCCTATATGAGGGACTTACAGTAAATTATATGTACCAATCAGGTGTAAGGCCATTGTGCCATGTTTTAGGAGAGAGCACAGTGCACAGAGGCCTAAAAGCCAACAAAAACTGGTTCAACAAACAAGAGGGGAAAAGGCAAAAAGAGTGGGGATGACCCTGAAGGAAGGGCTAAGTCCAACAACACCCCTCAAAGCTAATTCCCCACTGTGGTAACCCACATATTATAGATCCACACCCCTCAACCATGGCATCTTCTTCTACCCATTTGGTACCACCACATCTCTGACTGCACATCTCTTACCATGATGAAAGTCGGAGTGGATGAGATGCTCGCCATACCCGGGGGACGTGGTGCACACAGTGGAATGTCCGAAGCAGAAGCAGTGGCTGCAGCCACGGGGATGGTTGGGCTGAAGGTTGAAGGTGCCAGGCACACACCTGGGGCAGAGAGAAGAGATGTGCCATTACTGTCAGGTTGCCAAGTGCACTGAGAAGGGAGAGAAGCGCAGAAAGGGTGGAAGGAAGGGGGCGAAAGTGAGAGGAAATGAAGAAAGGACAATGAGAAGGAGGGGGCAAAAAAAACAAAGGAAGGGGAGGAAAGAAGATAGAAGGGAGATGAGGGAGACAATAAGGAAGGTGGGAAAAAACAATTGAAAAGAATGGAGTGGGAAGAAATAAAGCAGAAACAGAAGACGGAAAAAGTGAAGTAAGAAATGAAGGAAGGAACAAAAGACGAAATAGAATAAAGGAATGAAGAAAGAAAGAAGGAACAAATAAAGGTAGATGGGAGGAAGAAACAGAAGAAAGAAAGAAATGACGGATAGAAGATGGAAGGATGAAAAAAAAGTAAAGAAAGAAGGAAAAAAGACAGAGAGAAGAAAGAGAGGGGGCTGAGTGACGTGCTCCACGGAAGAACCAGTCATTCCCTGACCCAGGGGAAGTGCCGGAAGAGGAGGGTTCGTTCTTGCATTACAGAAAGAAAGAGTCTGACGCTAGTAAGACACGTCTTGGCTCAGGAGTGGAGTAAAGTGGAGAACTCTGGTTTTACGAGGTCTCTAGCATAAAGATATCCTTTGGTGGGATTTGCTGAGGAATTCCTGACTGCAGTGAAAGCTGACCCGCTTAGCGGACCTTTCGTCTCAACTCTCTCAAGGCGCTATTATTTCAGAGGATTGCTTCTGCACTGCCAGTTCCAGGGCTTAAATAGATAGAAGTGGTGGCAAAGCGCCTGTATTAGAAAAAAGTCACCAGGCAACCTATCATTTCAATTCAATAAATCATCAATCACTCATTCAAGTATATAATTTTGTCATGAAAAATAAGATGTTATATGAATTTTCAATGCATTGCATGAATATATCTATGAGGACAAATAAATGATAAAGAAAAAATATTAAAAAATGGATCAAATGTTGCTGTCTGGGCCGCATATATACATGAATGAGTTATTGATGATCTGTTGAATTGAACAGATAGGTTGCTGGGGGACTTTTTTCTAATTATAGTTGTTGCCCTGCCCCAGGAACCATAATCCTATAAGCAGGGGGTCCTGTTTTGCTGCAGGTAAAACACTTGTACGCAGCATCTGTGTGCGCAATCCGAGCCCGCGCCCATTCTACTTATGTTGCACAGTTTCTGCTTCTAGACGCTCATGCACAGCCAGAACAAGCACAAAGGGTCTGGGTTGTACTGTCATTGATGGAGCCACAGGTTAGTGTCCTGTTGGATGTAGCCTTTGAGAGCCTTCGTGAAGCTCCATCGGCATCCAGAGCCCAGGGGCAGCTAGAAGTCACATATGGATGCAGGCCTGGAAGGCGGCCTCCTCACAAGAGACTCGGTTGATTCATCTGCCGTTGACGCGGCCCAACTTGTTTGGACCACAATTGGACCGAGTTAAGAATCAGTGGATGACAGAAAACTGATGACACTGGTCTGACTTATTTCCTTCAATGGAGGGTTTGGTTATAGAGATATGATCTGATTTAGATTTATAAAGCACACGAATGCGCACAAGGGTGTCCCGGTGCCGTCAAGGTAGGAGAGGGCATCCAACTAATAACTTAAAGAGATAAGTTTCCAACAACCCGCGAACATTTAGGAGAATAGATTCAGCACAAGTGGCTGGTGGAAGGTTCTTCCATCCCTCTGCTGTGAGAACAGAAAAAGCATGTCCACCAGCACGCGTCCAGCTGAACGTCAGAATGAGAGTCTTTGGTTCAGCGTCCACCACAAAGAACCAAAGCCATCCCTTGGGATGTAGGGGCCGTGGTCGGGCAGTCCTTCCTCAGAAAAATCAACCCGGTGTACCCCTTCATTCAAATTCTGGCTACATCGAGCTTCCTCCACTGATGTTTGGGGGGGCTTGCCGCAAACATTTCTTCAAAATATGGAACACTTCAATGGTGGACAGCTGGGTTGGGAGGTGTTACGTTCAGGTTACCAAATTCAATTGAACCTCATTGTCTTTGTTGGAAACAAGCTCTTAATCAGGGAGTTCGAGATCTCCTCCAAAGGGAGGCCTTGATTCCAGAGCCAGAACAAGAGAAGCCAGCGATGACGCTCAGTGCCCCTCCTGAATCCTGGTTCAAAAGCCGTCAGGGAGTTTCGTCCCATTCTGAACCTGAAAAAAGTCAGTTCTTTGTACTGCAACAAACATTTGAAAATGTCACTCTGTGCAGTATGAGCCCAATGATTATGCAGGAGATTATCCGAAGTCTTTTGACCCACTCAATGCGTACCTTCATGTCCCAATGCAGCAGGACCGTCAAAAATATCTGAGATTTTGAGAAAACACACTACCAATTCCAATTTCTTCTTTTTTTGGAATAACATCTTCTCCCAGTGTCTATATACAAGATTCCCACTTCTCTGCTGGGCAGTAGTTACTCAAAAGACATCCAAGTCCACTGTTACCTGGTTAATGTGTTCTTCCTCTTCCTCAAAGGGTTGTGAGGATGTGCAGGAAGTACAGTCTTCACCAGATGTGTTATTCTTCTAAATCAAATAAGTCACAGCTGCATCTATATCAACACCTGAAGTCTACTCCTATACTCCTCCAAATGGATGTAGGGTGAGTATTTTTTCCTGAATTGAGGAAAAACAAGTTCATGTGTTGCCTTTCCAGTTACTGGAAAAACAAGAGGCCTCTGTGAGACAATGGTTAACCGTCCACCCCTGCCAGGGCGATGATCATTCCATGGACCAGACTTCACCTCCATCCTCCACTTTGGAGTCTTCTGCACTGGCAGTCTCCGATGTAAGAGGACTATGAGACAATGGTTCCCCTCTCATCTCAGATAAACCAGGACCACCAATGATGGCTGACACAAGACAATCTGGGTCGGGGTTGTCTCTTGAATACCCCCGGCACCCTTAGCTATGACAACGGATGCAAGTGGCAGGGCCTGGGGAGAAGCCTAGGTGGGCACATTGGCACAAGGCCTTTGGTCACAGGAGGAATGTCCCATTACATCAGAATCAAGCATTATGGATACAGGCCAACAGTAATACTGCATGAGCAATTCTGGCTCATGAATGTGGGAGCTGGGCAGAGTCCGAACTCCTATTTCTCTCAGTGATGTATCTTTCGGGTAGGAGTTGGGAGAGGTCAAATAATGGGTTTGTAGACTGGTTAACCAGAGTGTTTCCTTCCTCGGTGGCCATGTGCCTGTGTCCACGATTGGTCCAAATGCTAACAGCAAAGTTTGGAACTCCTCGGTTGGACCTTTTGCACGGGTGAGAACACAATGTTGCTTGATTTTTGTACCCTGATCCCTTCTCAAACAGCTTAGGGGCGGGGAGAATGCTTCGTCCATGCACTAACCAGCTGGACTTTTTTATGCGTTCCCCTGATCCTGCTAATTTACAAAGTAGTGAGGAAAATTCAGGATGATCATGCGGAAGTCCTTTTGATGGCTCTTTGCTGGCCTCATCAAATTTGGTATTCGATCCTACTGCAGGTGTCAGTTCATCCCTATTAGGTCTTCCCTGTAGTTGCATCACCTCTTCGACGCCCTCAGCTTCTGGAGTCACCTCTGCAGAGGCTCTGTTTGGGGTATGAAATTGAAAGGTTGAGACGAGAATCTCAGGGATGTTCCATTGAAGTAGTCGCTACCATTGAATTATCTCGGCATCCAGCTACTCCTGAGGGTATGAATGCCATTGGAAGAATTTTCAAAACTGGCGGGTTGAAATAGTCTTCAGGCCTCTACGTGTTTTCCATCCAAAATTCTAGATGTTTTTACAGGATGGGTTTACATTAGGTCTGGCTGTCTTGACTTCAGGTAGTCCGAGGTTCTGTCGTCCTTCCAGTGTCTGACGTAGACTCCAGAGTATTAAAGAACTTTGTTCTAAGATGCCCTGCTAAACATTATCCTGTCCATCCTGGAGTATAAGGGTGGTATTACAGGAATTACAAAAACCCCTTTTTGTGACCATGGAGTTTTAAACAATATCTTGGCTAAAGTGCTTTTCCCCCTGGTTATCTCTTTGGCCAGAAGAGCTGGAGCTGAGAGCCCTCCTTTCTTCCCCTCCCTTTCTACATTTTTTTCACCACAGAGTGGTCTTGGAGCAGATCCATGTTTTGTTTCTCCCTGGTCCTTTCTGATTTCCATGTAGAACAGGACTTGGTTCTTCCTGTTTTCTTCCGCCTCCTCTTTCAGAAGAAGAATGGTATCCAGAGACCGCGTGTTCTCCATCCACTTGGGTCATTCAGCTTCTTTTTGCAAAGTTGATTTTTTATATGTGACGTTTCAGCCTTGAGCAGGTGGTTAAGGTTTCGGATGATGGGAGCACATGAGTCTGCACGTCTGGCTCATTCTGGCGCAGACAGGGGAAATGAGCCGGAGTCATGGCCGCTTCCAGGCGCCTCTGTAAAAGATGTTTGTTTTGCAGCTCCGTGGACTACGCCACATATGTTTATATCTCATCACAGACGTCAAGCTGGTGTGGTTATTCAAACTTTGGAACTCAAGAATTAGCAGCAGCAATTAATGATGGGTAATTTCATTGAATATTTCACTGGGTGCAACAGTAGTTTTTGGTCCTATGATCTCTCTTTCTGGGTGTGATCTGCTCCTATAAAAGGCTTGAAAACATCCTTATATTTCAGGACTGGGATGAGGAAGACTGCTGAGTCCTTGTGACGGTGCTACTTTCCCGCCCTCCAACCCATAGATCTGACCTTGGAGGCAGCCACACTTCCAAATGGTGTAAATATTTTGGCCAATATACAACAGGAAGTGGGTAGGGATGCTCCGCCTTTTACAGGAAGGGGTTGGGCCGGGCCACTTACTCAGGCTGGGGATTTTTCTCCCAATTGTTTTGACACGGATAGGTGAGTGCTGTTGTTGTTACAAGGATCCTCAAATGTCAGAACTGTGACCAGGAAGGCCAGGACTTGGAGTAATGAAGTTTACCAGTACGTAACCCCAAATTAACCTCAGACTGAGGCTAACAGCTAACAGACCGATACGCAATGCTTTCCAAATTCCAACAACATTTGCTTCAAATTGAGGATTTTTTTCTGACTTTTTCAAAGGAGAATGTTCATTAGTTTGTGAAGTGTGTCAGAGGGAGCAGCCCCCCGCCCTCAGCCAGTAGACTTATTTTGACTTAATGTAGGCGACTGCTCACCCTCTGTCATCAGGAACAGACCTTCAGCCTCAGAAATAGAAGAAGGCCACGGAGGGGAGGCAGCTTTCTTGTAAGATCTCCTCATGTGGGGTGGATGGGTGACAGGAAGGAAGGATGGAGGGAAGGAAGAAGGAAAGAAATGTGTATGGAGGAAAGAGTTCAAGGAAATGTGGAAGGAGGAGGAAAAAGGGAGAGAAGAAAGAAAGTGTGAACAAAGAAAAGGTAGAGGAATGGAGAACAGATGTATAGAAAGGAGAAGACCAGAACGAAGAAAAGATGGAAGAAGGAACAAAGAAAGGAATAAAAGGGATGGAAGGAAGGAAAGAAAGATATAAGGAAAAAAGGAAAGACAAAAGGGGTAAAGAAAAAAGTAAAGAGGGAAAGAATGGCGGACAGATGGAATGGAGGAAGGACACAGACAAAAAAAGGAAAGATGAAGGAAGGAAAGAAAGGAAGGAATGATGGAAAGAAAGATGGAAGAAAGGAGAAAAGAAAAGCAGAAAAAGGAAAGACAGAAGGAAGGAAAGATGGATGATAAGTACAAATGGACAGAAGGAAAGAAAAAAGAAATTAAGAAATTAAGGGAGGATGAAGAAAGGAAGGCAAAAGGGAAATACAGAATAATAAAAGGAAGGAAAGATGGGAGAAAATCTTTGAGATAGAGAGTGACAGAATGACAAGGAAAGGTGGAGAGGAAGATAAAGCAGTGGAAACATGAGAAAGGATTATGTCTGAGAGACAGCAGGGAATAAAGAGGTGGCGAGGGCCCTGCCCAGCTCGCTGCTCACCTGTCACAGGTGAAGCCTTCCACATTGGATTTGCAGGGGCACCGTCCACTCTCCGGGTGGCATTCACCCACTGTGCCTGCAGGGTGGCAGCTACAGGGTCTGCATGAGGGACGAAGAATTGCAGGAGAAGACAGGTGATCACAGATACTTACTGGTGAGCATTGGTAAAAACACACACACACACGTAAAAATAAGCAAATACGTCCTCTCAGAGCTTGAGTCGAGGGTAGACGCGGATAGACGTCGCCTAACACTATTTTCTGAGGGTAGACAGTCTACCATGCTGCAAACCTGGCCACTTTCAGCAGACTGCCACATTCCTTTCCTACTTCTCCTGGAATTCACATGTAATTTTCTGACACTTTGAGCAGCAACGTACAGGCAGGCAAGGGACTTATCAGATTCCAGCTTCAACCATAACAAAAGCAGGAGTTAAGGGGCCTTCAGCCCTCTTTCTGTTGGAGTATGCTGGCTGGGAGCTCACACCTAGATGCAATGGAGGGGAAACAAAGGCTCACATCTTACCCCTTCACAGGTACTTAAGTGAGAAATGCTTTTGACTTTGTTCAGTCCCTGCATATAGGAGATATGCATGCACTGTAAGAATGTCAGATGTGTTGTTTGCCCCAGCATTTACACAAATAATAATTTAAATACCACTATTTTGTTTTATGTCTTTTATAGCGCTTTAGCAGTTCTCATCCCAAAGCAGGGTGTCAGAGTGCTTTACATCACACATACACACTATACATTGACAATAAATCATATGTGTGTGCATCAATATAAAGGATGTGTTACATAAGGCAGTGAGGGTTACAAGGTGTAGGAGTCACATGTCCTTCATACCTCACCATGGTCTTTTAGAAGGATTACAATTTATGAACTGCAAGTAACAAAAGGATCTCTGTTTTAAAAGCAATAACCCACTTAACCATTTACATAAAATAAAAATCTGTCATCTGCGTGTTACATAATGTGCTTTGCAGGAGCCATATGAACCCTCCATACTACTTTGATTCAAAACTAGGACTAGACAAAACACACATCTCGCCAGCACATACATTATTCTCCAGAGTTATCTTACCATTATTATTATTATTCCCTGAGATTTAGCTAGCACACCACGATCTCTGCAGCATGTGCCTTAACCCCATAAGATATTTTAAAATGCAGACATTGCAACCAATTAATCAGAACAGATTTACTGCCAATGCCCTCAAATGATAGACCTGCTAAACATATGTGAGATCTTAAGATCTGATGTCACTTCCTGTGAAGTCATGGGTTGTGATGCCACTTCCTGTGATGCCACATGCAATGTCACACGCCATGATGCCACTTCCTGTGATGTCACACCCATTCTGCCTAACTTGGTGAGTCCCCCCACTTATTTTTTTAGGGATTGAGCCCTGAATACAGATAATTGCAGGTAAACAAGCTCATGGAACTTCACCTGCTACGCAGAGAGCGCAGGGATGGCCAATTTCAGCAGACTGCGAGGGATTAATATTGTTATGTTATGTGAATTTGTAGAGTGTGGCTAATCACTCGTGAGGGTACCTTCTTTCATATGATCAATCAATTAGGAAGCCATACTTCTCCAATAATGAAGAGCGTAAGTGTGCACGTGAGGGATGCTGCATGAGCGGATTGATCGTCCAGACAAGGACAAACAGACAGTGCTTAATTTGTAAAAAACGTAAGTGCCAGGCCCTCATCAGCTGGCCACTAAAGCAGGCACCACTAATCGCGCCTGCCAGCGCAGCCAAAACAAAACTATTATCACACTCCTAAAAGTGTGACAAGTTAGACAATATCAGGCCCCCAAAGCTGTAAGAATGGCTTGGGTGGTAGGTATTAGTCATTTTTTATGTATAATTATTAATAAACATCTGTTGTTGTGCTCATCACTAGATTAGACAGACATCGCCACCATGTGGCAAACTGTCATATGTGCTGATGTTAACAATTAAGTGCCAGTGTGGCGCACCGGAAACCACCGGCTCAAATTAAGCACTGCAGACACCCGCTGGCTCCCAGCCAGAGGGCCAAGCCTCTGAGGGAAGCCCTGCTGGGCTCCAGAGGATGAACACAACATTGGGAGTGACTCATTCCTGTTGAAACCCTTCAGATGGACTGGGGGAAAGCAGTTTACACCCAGGATATCCACGGACAGGTGACATAGAGAAGTCAAAATGCCATTTTAGGCTGTTTTTGTTGCAGGGAGGCTCACCAAATACTTGGCCTAGGTGCATTGTGCAGGACATGTCTTTTTTTTAAAACCAAATCTTATTAGTTTTACAAGAACGTAGTGTAACATTCAGACAGATATGCAGATTGCTGTGTTCATGCTGTTGTTAGACATCATATTAAAAGTGTGCCTTTTATAAGCTGTTCCAAAGGGATTTCTTCATGCATTTATTCTGCATTGATTTACACATTTGCTGTAACAAGCAAGCAATCATACTATTTATTTAGAGAGTTTTATAAAGCACGAACAAGAGCCAAGGGTATCAGAGCGCTGCACAGAGAGAAACCCCATCCGGCTACCGTTCATCACATAAATAGGCAGAGGGGCGGACTGGCCTATAAGGCAGTCAAGCAGTGCCCGATGGGTTGGTCAACCATAAAAACTGGCCCGCAGACCATAAAACAAGCCCACAAACAGCTAAAAACCAACCCACACACTGACCTGTCTATTAAAACAAACATTGCCTGCAGCAAGGTCCAATCTATGCCGTCCTCGAAACCTTGCAAAACATCCCAAATTGCAAACATGGGTTACTTTTTAGACTAATTCACTAACTGGGGCCACATTTATTTTTGTTCCTGGGCCTATTTTCTGTCCCAGTCCGACCCTGAACAGGCATGAGTTGGGAGGGACTTTAAATCTAAGTTATCAGATGTGTCCTGCAAATTATGTGTGGACTAAGGGCCTGATTCACAAAGGTAAACTTAGACCAAAAGTTTAAGGGGCACATCTACGAGCGGCCTGAGCCGCCCAAGAGTCACTTTTTCTGACGCTCCGGTGGCGCAGGCCTCTCAATCATATCTATGAGGCGACGCAAAGCCACCCTGCGTGGCTTTGAATGGCCTCAGATATGGAGTAAGGCAACGCAGCGCAGGTTGCTGCGTTGCCTTACTCTGCTCTCAGGAGGCGTTGCATGGGCGTTGTGGTGGGTTTCCCCACACAGCACCCATGGATTTTGACGCTCCCACAGATTTGCTTAATCACATAAACCTGGGGCATCACCAAATCCTTATGTCTCCCCAGAGCAAGTGTAACGAGGAGAAATGCTTTAATTTCTTCTCATTTTTTCCTCTTTCCATATGTGTTGCATTGGAAGAGGAAAAAGACTCGCCGGATCGTTTTTGTGCAGCAAGGTGTCCCTTCCTGCACAAAAACAATCCTGTATACAACGCGATCACCCTTGCATCATGGTGCAAGGGTGCCTGCATTGGCGGTAGGCAGTCCATTGTGCGCCAGATCAGGGGGAAAGGACAGGAATGCGCTGTATTTCATAAATATGGTGCATTCCTGCCCTTTCACATTGGCGTAGGGCAGCGCAGCAAGAAGTAGTGGAAGAAGAAGGGGCCTAGATGGGGCGGGGCTTATTACCTGCAGCCCTCTCACAGGAGTGGAACATAGGGTTGGGCAAAATATTCATTTCTTCCAGTGGAATTGGCGGAAATTTGGTGACTACGAATTACTCTTGTAGTGCTGAGTTCTGGCCAAATTCCGCCAGTTGCTGCATGGCGGAATTTTTTCTCACGCACAAACCAAAACAGTATGTTGGTGAGCGCAAGCGGGATTTGGCAGCCTCTTGTGCGATTTTTGGTCGTTTAGACGACATCCGGTGAGATTTTTACAACACTGGCAGTTGTGACCATTTACGGTCAGAAGGCTGCCGTCCGAGTAAAAAATCTACTAGAGTGGCAGCAAAATCAACTTGAGTAGCTGTGCCCTCTGGTGCACCACGTGGTGTCGTTTGTGCTCACTCATCAGCGCACACCACGCTCCTGTTGCTAAATCACAGCGCAACATGCCTATTTTTGCCCATTGGCGAAACTCCGGGGAATCTCGTGGGTTTTTTTTTGTAACTCAGCGGATTTCCTTAAAGTAAAATTCCACAAGTTCCACCCACCCCTAGAAAGAGGAGAGGGCAGGGTGGGGGTTGTTACCTGCAGCCACCCTCACTAAAGGAGTAAAGTAGGGGCGGAGCAGGGTGGGGTTTCTTACCTGGCCCCCATCACACAAGTGGAGCATAGGGGATTCCTTGGCAAAGTGGGGGTTTCTTACCTGCAGCCCCCTCACAGGAGTGGAAGTGGGGTGCATGGGGCAGCATGGGGGTTCTTAACTGGCCCCCCCTCACAAGAGTGGAAGATGGGGTTCCTGGACAGGTTGGGGGTTCTCACCTGCAGCCCCCTCACAGTAGTGGAAGAGGAGGGGGCCTGGGGCAGGGTGGGGGTTCTTATCTGGCCTCCCCTCACTGGAGTGGAAGATGGGGGGTCTGGGGCAGGGTGGGGGTTCTTACCTGCAGCCCCCTCACAGCAGTGGAACAGGAATGGGCCTGGACAGGGCGAGGATTGTTACCTGCAGCCCCCTCACAGGAGTGGAAGGGGAGGGGGCCCAGGGTGGGGGTTCTTACCTACATCCACCCTCGCTGAAGGAGTGGTATCCCTGGCGGCAGCGGTCGCACTTCCTTCCAGTGACGCTGGGTTTGCACTGGCAGTTCCCGCCTCTGTCGCACTGCAAGTTCAAGGACCCTGCAAAGAAGATGGAGGCATTACTGACCCAACGTCGAGGATAGGGCAGTGAACCTGTCGAGGGTAGGGCGCTGAACCTGTAGAGAGTAGGACACTAAACCTGTCGAGGGCAGGGCACTGGACTTGTCGAGGGCAGGGCGCTGAACCTGTCGAGGGGAGAGCACTGAATCTGTCGATGGGAGGGCACTGAACCTGGCAAGTGTAGGGCACTGAACCTGTCGAGGGTAGGACACTAAACCTGTCGAGGGTAGGGCACTGGACTTGTCGAGGGCAGGGCACTGAACCTGTCGAGGGTAGGGCACTGAACCTGTCGAAGGGAGGGCACTGAACCTGGCGAGTGTAGGGCACTGAAACTGTTGAGGGTAGGGCACTGAACCTGGCGAGGGTGGGGCACTGGACTTTTTGAGGGCAGGGCACTGAACCTGTCGATGGTAGGGCACTGAACCTGTCGAGGGTAGGGCACTGAACCTGGCGAGGGTGGGGCACTGAACCTGTGGAGGGGAGGGCACTGAACCTGTTGAGGGTGGAGCACAGAACCTGTTGAGAGTGGAGCACTGAACCTGTTGAGGGTGGAGCACTGAACCTGTTGAGGGTAGGGCATGGAACCTGGTGAGTGTAGGGCACTGAACCTGGTGAGTGTAGGGCACTGAACCTGGTGAGTGGAGGGCACGGAACCTGGTGAGTGGAGGGCACTGAACCTGGTGAGTTTAGGGCACTGAACCTGGTACGTGGAGGGCACTGAACCTGTTGAGGGGATGGCACTGATCCTGGTGAGTGGAGGACACTGACCTTGTTGAGGGTAGGGCTCTGAACCTGGCGAGGGTAGGGCATTGAACCTGGTGAGTGGAGGGCACTGAAACTGTCGAGGGCGGGGCACTGAACCTGGAGAGGGTAGGGCACTGGACCTGTCGAGGGCGGGATATTGAACCTGGCAAGGGTAGGGCACTGTACCTGTCGAGGGTAAAGCACTGAACCTATCGAGAATAGGGCACCGAACCTATTGAGGTCGGGGCACTGGACCTGGAGAGGGTAGGGCATTGAACCTGGCGAGCGTTGGGCACTGAACCTGGTGAGGGAGGGGCTATGAACCTGTCGAGGGTCTGGACCTGTCGAGGGTGGGGCATTGGACCTGTCGTGGGTAGGGCACTGGACCTGTCGAGGGTAGGCACTAAACCTGTCGAGGGCAGGGCACTGGACTTGTCGAGGGCAGGGCGCTGAACCTGTCGAGGGGAGAGCACTGAATCTGTCGAAGGGAGGGCACTGAACCTGGCGAGTGTAGGGCACTGAACCTGTTGAGGGTAGGACACTAAACCTGTCGAGGGTAGGGCACTGGACTTGTCGAGGGCAGGGCACTGAACCTGTTGAGGGTAGGGCACTGAACCTGTCGAAGGGAGGGCACTGGACTTGTCGAGGGCAGGGCACTGAACCTGTCGAGGGTAGGGCACTGAACCTGTCGAAGGGTGGGCACTGAACCTGGCGAGTGTAGGGCACTGAAACTGTCGACGGGAGGGCACTGAACCTGTCAAGGGTAGGGCACTGAACCTAGCGAGGGTGGGGCACTGGACTTGTTGAGGGCAGGGCACTGAACCTGTCGATGGTAGGGCACTGAACCTGTCGAGGGTAGGGCATTGAACCTGGCGAGGGTGGGGCACTGAACCTGTCGAGGGGAGGGCACTGGACCTGTCGAGGGTAGGGCACTGAACCAGTCAAGGGGAGGGCACTGAACCTGTCGTGGGGAGGGCACTGGACCTGTCTAGGGGAGGGCACTGGACCTGTCTAGGGTAGGGCACTGGACCTGTCGAGGGTAGGCACTGAACCTGTCGAGGTTAGGGCACTGGACCTGTCGAGGGTGGGGCACTGGACCTGTCGGAGGCAGGGCACTGGATCTGTCGAGGGTGGGGCACTGGACCTGTCGAGGGCAGGGCAGGGCACTGGACCTGTCGAGGGTAGGCACTGAACCTGTCGAGGGTGGGGCATTGGACCTGTCGAGGGTAGGGCACTGGACCTGTCAAGGGTAGGCACTAAACCTGTCGAGGGCAGGGCACTGGACTTGTCTAGGGCAGGGCGCTGAACCTGTCGAGGGAGAGCACTGAACCTGGTGAGTGTAAGGCACTGAACCTGTTGAGGGTAGGACACTAAACCTGTCGAGGGTAGGGCACTGGACTTGTCGAGGGCAGGGCACTGAACCTGCTGAGCGTAGGGCACTGAACCTGTCGAAGGGAGGGCACTGAACCTGGCGAGTGTAGGGCACTGAACCTGTCGAGGGTAGGACACTAAACCTGTTGAGGGTAGGGCACTGGACTTGTCGAGGGCAGGGCACTGAACCTGTCGAGGGTAGGGCACTGAACCTGTCGAAGGGAGGGCACTGAACCTGGTGAGTGTAGGGCACTGAAACTGTCGACGGGAGGGCACTGAACCTGTCAAGGGTAGGGCACTGAACCTGGCGAGGGTGGGGCACTGGACTTGTTGAGGGCAGGGCACTGAACCTGTCGATGGTGGGGCACTGAACCTGTCGAGGGTAGGGCACTGAACCTGGCGAGGGTGGGGCACTGAACCTGTCGAGGGGAGGGCACTGAACCTGTTGAGGGTGGAGCACAGAACCTGTTGAGGGTGGAGCACAGAACCTGTTGAGAGTGGAGCACTGAACCTGTTGAGGGTGGAGCACTGAACCTGTTGCAGGTAGGGCACGGAACCTTGTGAGTGTAGGGCACTGAACCTGGTGAGTGTAGGGCACTGAACCTGGTGAGTGGAGGGCACGGAACCTGGTGAGTGTAGGGCACTGAACCTGGCGAGTGTAGGGCACTGAACCTGGTGCGTGGAGGGCACTGAATCTGTTGAGGGGATAGCACTGATCCTGGTGAGTGGAGGACACTGAACTTGTCGAGGGCAGGGCTCTGAACCTGGCGAGGGTAGGGCATTGAACCTGGTGAGTGGAGGGCACTGAACCTGTCGAGGGCGGGGCACTGAACCTGGAGAGGGTAGGGCACTGGACCTGGTGAGTGGAGGGCACTGAACCTGTCGAGGGCGGGGCACTGAACCTGGAGAGGGTAGGGCACTGGACCTGTCGAGGGCGGGGTATTGAACCTGGCGAGGGTAGGGCACTGTACCTGTCGAGGGTAAGGCACTGAACCTGTCGAGAATAGGGCACTGAACCTATTGAGGTCGGGGCACTGGACGTGGAGAGGGTAGGACATTGAACCTGGCGAGCGTTGGGCACTGAACCTGTCGAGGGTAGGGCACTGGACCTGTCGAGGGTAGGGCACTGGACCTGTCGAGGGTGGGGCAATGGACCTGTCGAGGGTAGGGCACTGGACCTGTCGAGGATAGGCACTGAACCTTTCGAGGTTAGGGCACTGGACCTGTCGAGGGTGGGGCACTGGACCTGTCGAGGGTAGGGCACTGAACCTGTCGAGGTTAGGGCACTGAACCTGTCGAGGGAGGGCATTGGACCTGTCGAGGGTAGGGCACTGAACCTGTTGAGGGAGGGCACTGAACCTGTCGAGGGTAGGGCACTAGGCCTGTCGAGGTTAGGGCACTGGACCTGTTGAGGGGAGGGCACTGGACCTGTTGAGGGTAGGCCACTGAACCTGTCGAGGGGAGGGCACTGGACCTGTTGAGGGGAGGGCACTGGACCTGTCGAGGGTAGGGCACTGAACCAGTCAAGGGGAGGGTACTGAACCTGTCGAGGGTGGGGCACTGGACCTGTCGGAGGCAGGGCACTGGATCTGTTGAGGGTGGGGCACTGGACCTGTCGAGGGTAGGCACTGAACCTGTCGAGGTTAGGGCACTGGACCTGTCGAGGATAAGGCACTGGACCTGTCGAGGGTGGGGCACTGGACCTGTTGGAGGCAGGGCACTGGATCTGTCGAGGGTGGGGCACTGGACCTGTCGAGGGCAGGATAGGGCACTGGACCTGTCGAGGGTAGGCACTGAACCTGTCGAGGTTAGGGCACTGGACCTGTCGAGGGTAAGGCACTGGACCTGTCGAGGGTAGGGCACTGAACCTGGCGAGTGTAGAGCACTGAACCTGTCGAGGGTAGGACACTAAACCTATGGAGGGTAGGGCACTGGACCTGTGGAGGGTGGGGCACTGGACCTGTCAGAGGCAGGGCACTGGACCTGTCGAGGGTAGGGCACTAAACCTGTCGGGGTAGGGCACTGGACCTGTCGAGGGTAGGCACTGAACCTGTCGAGGGTAGGCACTGAACCTGTTAAAGTTAGGGCACTGGACCTGTCGGGGTAGGGCACTGAACCTGTCGAGGGGAGGGCACTGACCATGGTGAGGGGAGGGCACTGAACCTGTCGAGGGGAGGGCACTGAACCTGTCGAGGGGAGGGCACTGAACCTGTCAAGGGGAGGGCACTGACCATGGTGAGGGGAGGGCATTGAACCTGTCGAGGGTAGGGTGCTGAACCTGGTGAGTGTAGGGCACTGGACCTGTCGAGGGCAGGGCACTGGACCTGTCAGGGTAGGGCACTGGACCTGTCGAGGGTAGGGCACTGGGCCTGTCGAGGGTGGGGCACTGAACCTGCCGAGGGTAGGGCGCTAAACCTGGTGAGTGTAGGGCACTGAACCTGGCGAGTGTAGGGCACTGAACCTGGTGAGTGGAGGGCACTGAACCTGTTGAGGGGATGGCACTGAACCTGGTGAGTGGAGGACACTGAACCTGTCGAGGGCAGGGTACTGAACCTGGTGAGGGTAGGGCATTGAACCTCTTGAGTGGAGGGCACTGAACCCGTCGAGGGTGGGGCACTGAACCTGGAGAGGGTAGGGCACTGGACCTGTTGAGGGCGGGGCATTCAACCTGGCGAGTGTAGAGCACTGAACCTAGCGAGTGTTGGGCACTGAACCTGGCGAGGAGGGGCTATGAAACTGTCGAGGTAGGGCACTGAACCTGGCGAGCGTTGGGCACTGAACCTGGTAAGGGAGGGGCTATGAACCTGTCGAGGGTAGGGCACTGGACCGGTCGAGGGTGGGGCATTGAACTTGGCGAGCATTGGGCACTGAACCTGGCGAGGGTGGGGCTATGAGCCTGTCGAGGGTAGGGCACTGGACCTGTCGAGGGTAGGGCACTGAACCTGTCGAGGGTAGGGTGCAGAACCTGTCGAGGGGAGGGCACTGAACCTGTCGAGGGGAGGGCACTGAACCTGTTGAGGGGGTGCACTGAACCTGTCGAGGGGAGGGCACTGAACCTGTCGAGGGCAGGGCACTGGACCTGTCAGGGTAGGGCACTGGACCTGTCGAGGGTAGGGCGCTGAACCTGGTGAGTGTTTGGGCACTGAACCTGGTGAGTGGAGGGCACTGAACCTGTTGAGGGGATGGCACTGGACCTGGTGAGGGCAGGGCACTGAACCTGTCGTGGGTGGGGCACTGAACCTGGAGAGAGTAGGGCACTGGACCTGTCGAAGGCGGGGCATTGAACCTGGCGAGGGTATGGCACTGTACCTGTCGAGGGTAAGGCACTGAACCTGTTGAGAATAGGGCACTGAACCTATTGAGGTTGGGGCACTGGACCTGGCAAGGGTAGGACACTGAACCTGGCGAGGGAGGGCACTGAACCTGTCGAGGGGAGGGCACTGAACCTGTCGAGGGTAGGCACTGAACCAGTCAAGGGGAGGGCACTGAACCTGTCGCGGGGAGGGCACTGGACCTGTCTAGGGGAGGGCACTGGACCTGTCTAGGGTAGGGCACTGGACCTGCCGAGGGTAGGCACTGAACCTGTCGAGGTTAGGGCACTGGACCTGTCGAGGGTGGGGCACTGGACCTGTCGGAGGCAGGGCACTGGATCTGTCGAGGGTGGGGCACTGGACCTGTCGAGGGCAGGGCATGGCACTGGACCTGTCGAGGGTAGGCACTGAACCTGTCGAGGGTGGGGCATTGGACCTGTCGAGGGTAGGGCACTGGACCTGTCAAGGGTAGGCACTAAACCTGTCGAGGGCAGGGCACTGGACTTGTCGAGGGCAGGGCGCTGAACCTGTCGAGGGGAGTGCACTGAACCTGGTGAGTGTAAGGCACTGAACCTGTTGAGGGTAGGACACTAAACCTGTCGAGGGTAGGGCACTGGACTTGTCGAGGGCAGGGCACTGAACCTGCTGAGCGTAGGGCACTGAACCTGTCGAAGGGAGGGCACTGAACCTGGCGAGTGTAGGGCACTGAACCTGTCGAGGGTAGGACACTAAACCTGTTGAGGGTAGGGCACTGGACTTGTCGAGGGCAGGGCACTGAACCTGTCGAGGGTAGGGCACTGAACCTGTCGAAGGGAGGGCACTGAACCTGGTGAGTGTAGGGCACTGAAACTGTCGACGGGAGGGCACTGAACCTGTCAAGGGTAGGGCACTGAACCTGGCGAGGGTGGGGCACTGGACTTGTTGTGGGCAGGGCACTGAACCTGTCGATGGTGGGGCACTGAACCTCTCGAGGGTAGGGCACTGAACCTGGCGAGGGTGGGGCACTGAACCTGTCGAGGGGAGGGCACTGAACCTGTTGAGGGTGGAGCACAGAACCTGTTGAGGGTGGAGCACAGAACCTGTTGAGAGTGGAGCACTGAACCTGTTGAGGGTGGAGCACTGAACCTGTTGCAGGTAGGGCACGGAACCTGGTGAGTGTAGGGCACTGAACCTGGCGAGTGTAGGGCACTGAACCTGGTGAGTGGAGGGCACGGAACCTGGTGAGTGTAGGGCACTGAACCTGGCGAGTGTAGGGCACTGAACCTGGTGCGTCGAGGGCACTGAATCTGTTGAGGGGATGGCACTGATCCTGGTGAGTGGAGGACACTGAACTTGTCGAGGGCAGGGCTCTGAACCTGGCGAGGGTAGGGCATTGAACCTGGTGAGTGGAGGGCACTGAACCTGTCGAGGGCGGGGCACTGAACCTGGAGAGGGTAGGGCACTGGACCTGGTGAGTGGAGGGCACTGAACCTGTCGAGGGCGGGGCACTGAACCTGGAGAGGGTAGGGCACTGGACCTGTCAAGGGCGGGGTATTGAACCTGGCGAGGGTAGGGCACTGTACCTGTCGAGGGTAAGGCACTGAACCTGTCGAGAATAAGGCACTGAACCTTTTGAGGTCGGGGCACTGGACGTGGAGAGGGTAGGACATTGAACCTGGCGAGCGTTGGGCACTGAACCTGGCGAGGGAGGGGCTATGAACCTGTCGAGGGTAGGGCACTGGACCTGTCGAGGGTAGGGCACTGGACCTGTCGAGGGTGGGGCAATGGACCTGTCGAGGGTAGGGCACTGGACCTGTCGAGGATAGGCACTGAACCTGTCGAGGTTAGGGCACTGGACCTGTCGAGGGTGGGGCACTGGACCTGTCGAGGGTAGGGCACTGAACCTGTCGAGGTTAGGGCACTGAACCTGTCGAGGGGAGGGCATTGGACCTGTCGAGGGTAGGGCACTGAACCTGTTGAGGGGAGGGCACTGAACCTGTCGTGGGTAGGGCACTAGGCCTGTCGAGGTTAGGGCACTGGACCTGTCGAGGGGAGGGCACTGGACCTGTTGAGGGTAGGCCACTGAACCTGTCGAGGGGAGGGCACTGGACCTGTTGAGGGGAGAGCACTGGACCTGTCGAGGGTAGGGCACTGAACCAGTCAAGGGGAGGGTACTGAACCTGTCGAGGGTGGGGCACTGGACCTGTCGGAGGCAGGGCACTGGATCTGTTGAGGGTGGGGCACTGGACCTGTCGAGGGCAGGGCAGGGCACTGGACCTGTCGAGGGTAGGCATTGAACCTGTCGAGGTTAGGGCACTGGACCTGTCGAGGATAAGGCACTGGACCTGTCGAGGGTGGGGCACTGGACCTGTTGGAGGCAGGGCACTGGATCTGTCGAGGGTGGGGCACTGGACCTGTCGAGGGCAGGATAGGGCACTGGACCTGTCGAGGGTAGGCACTGAACCTGTCGAGGTTAGGGCACTGGACCTGTCGAGGGTAAGGCACCTGACCTGTCGAGGGTAGGGCACTGAACCTGGCGAGTGTAGAGCACTGAACCTGTCGAGGGTAGGACACTAAACCTATGGAGGGTAGGGCACTGGACCTGTGGAGGGTGGGGCACTGGACCTGTCAGAGGCAGGGCACTGGACCTGTCGAGGGTAGGGCACTAAACCTGTCGGGGTAGGGCACTGGACCTGTCGAGGGTAGGCACTGAACCTGTCGAGGGTAGGCACTGAACCTGTTAAAGTTAGGGCACTGGACCTGTCGGGTAGGGCACTGAACCTGTCGAGGGAGGGCACAGACCATGGTGAGGGGAGGGCACTGAACCTGTCGAGGGGAGGGCACTGAACCTGTCGAGGGGAGGGCACTGAACCTGTTGAGGGTGGGGCACTGGACCTGTCGGGGTAGGGCACTGAACCTGTCACGGGGAGGGCACTGACCATGGTGAGGGGAGGGCATTGAACCTGTCGAGGGTAGGGTGCTGAACCTGGTGAGTGTAGGGCACTGGACCTGTCGAGGGCAGGGCACTGGACCTGTCAGGGTAGGGCACTGGACCTGTCGAGGGTAGGGCACTGGGCCTGTCGAGGGTGGGGCACTGAACCTGCCGAGGGTAGGGCGCTGAACCTGGTGAGTGTAGGGCACTGAACCTGGCGAGTGTAGGGCACTGAACCTGGTGAGTGGAGGGCACTGAACCTGTTGAGGGGATGGCACTGAACCTGGTGAGTGGAGGACACTGAACCTGTCGAGGGCAGGGTACTGAACCTGGTGAGGGTAGGGCATTGAACCTCTTGAGTGGAGGGCACTGAACCCGTCGAGGGTGGGGCACTGAACCTGGAGAGGGTAGGGCACTGGACCTGTCGAGGGCGGGGCATTCAACCTGGCGAGTGTAGAGCACTGAACCTGGCGAGTGTTGGGCACTGAACCTGGCGAGGGAGGGGCTATGAAACTGTCGAGGGTAGGGCACTGAACCTGGCGAGCGTTGGGCACTGAACCTGGTGAGGGAGGGGCTATGAACCTGTCGAGGGTAGGGCACTGGACCGGTCGAGGGTGGGGCATTGAACTTGGCGAGCATTGGGCACTGAACCTGGCGAGGGTGGGGCTATGAACCTGTCGAGGGTAGGGCACTGGACCTGTCGAGGGTAGGGCACTGAACCTGTCGAGGGTAGGGTGCAGAACCTGTCGAGGGAGGGCACTGAACCTGTCGAGGGAGGGCACTGAACCTGTCGAGGGAGGGCACTGAACCTGTTGAGGGGTGCACTGAACCTGTCGAGGGAGGGCACTGAACCTGTCGAGGGCAGGGCACTGGACCTGTCAGGGTAGGGCACTGGACCTGTCGAGGGTAGGGTGCTGAACCTGGTGAGTGTTTGGGCACTGAACCTGGTGAGTGGAGGGCACTGAACCTGTTGAGGGGATTTCACTGGACCTGGTGAGGGCAGGGCACTGAACCTGTCGTGGGTGGGGCACTGAACCTGGAGAGAGTAGGGCACTGGACCTGTCGAAGGCGGGGCATTGAACCTGGCGAGGTTATGGCACTGGACCTGTCGAGGGTGGAGCACTGGACCTGTCGGGATAGGGCACTGGACCTGTCGAGGGTAGGGTGCAGAACCTGTCAAGGGAGGGCACTGAACCTGTCGAGGGGAGGGCACTGAACCTGTCGAGGGCAGGGTACTGAACCTGGTGAGGGTAGGGCATTGAACCTCTTGAGTGGAGGGCACTGAACCCGTCGAGGGTGGGGCACTGAACCTGGAGAGGGTAGGGCACT
This sequence comes from Calotriton arnoldi, assembly GCA_963921515.1. Classification (NCBI taxonomy): domain Eukaryota; kingdom Metazoa; phylum Chordata; class Amphibia; order Caudata; family Salamandridae; genus Calotriton; species Calotriton arnoldi. Next base: position 31,456 of record CAWUFW010003833.1, read on the forward strand.
GGACCTGTCGAGGGCGGGGCATTCAACCTGGCGAGTGTAGAGCACTGAACCTGGCGAGTGTTGGGCACTGAACCTGGCGAGGAGGGGCTATGAAACTGTCGAGGGTAGGGCACTGAACCTGGCGAGCGTTGGGCACTGAACCTGGTGAGGGAGGGGCTATGAACCTGTCGAGGGTAGGGCACTGGACCGGTCGAGGGTGGGGCATTGAACTTGGCGAGCATTGGGCACTGAACCTGGCGAGGGTGGGGCTATGAACCTGTCGAGGGTAGGGCACTGGACCTGTCGAGGGCAGGGCACTGGACCTGTCAGGGTAGGGCACTGGACCTGTCGAGGGTAGGGTGCTGAACCTGGTGAGTGTTTGGGCACTGAACCTGGTGAGTGGAGGGCACTGAACCTGTTGAGGGGATGGCACTGGACCTGGTGAGGGCAGGGCACTGAACCTGTCGTGGGTGGGGCACTGAACTGGAGAGAGTAGGGCACTGGACCTGTCGAAGGCGGGGCATTGAACCTGGCGAGGGTATGGCACTGTACCTGTCGACGGTAAGGCACTGAACCTGTTGAGAATAGGGCACTGAACCTATTGAGGTTGGGGCACTGGACCTGGCAAGGGTAGGGCACTGAACCTGGCGAGGGAGGGGCTATGAACCTGTCGAGGGTAAGGCACTGGACCTGTCGAGGGTGGGGCATTGAACCTGGCGATCGTTGGGCACTGAACCTTTCGAGCATTGGGCACTGAACCTGGCGAGGGAGGGGCTATGAACCTGTCGAGGGTAGGGCACTGGACCTGTCGAGGGTAGGGCACTGGACCTGTCGAGGGTGGGGCACTGGACCTGTTGAGGGTAGGCACTGAACCTGTCGAGGTTAGGGCACTGGACCTGTCGAGGGTGGAGCACTGGACCTGTCGGGATAGGGCACTGGACCTGTCGATGGTAGGGCACTGGACCTGTCGAGGGTAGGGCACTGAACCTGTCGAGGGTAGGCACTGAACCTGTCGGGGTAGGGCACTGAACCTGTCGGGGTAGGGCACTGAACCTGTCGAGGGGAGGGCACTGAACCTGTCGAGGGTAGGCACTGAACCTGTCAAGGTTAGGGCACTGGACCTGTCGAGGGTGGGGCACTGGACCTGTCGGGGTAGGGCACTGGACCTGTCGAGGGTAGGGCACTGGACCTGTCGAGGGTAGGGCACTGAACCTGTCGAGGGTAGGCACTGAACCTGTCGAGGGTAGGCACTGAACCTGTTGATGTTAGGGCTCTGGACCTGTCGAGGGTAGGGCACTGGACCTGTCGAGGGTGGGGCACTGAACCTGTCGGAGGCAGGGCACTGACCATGGTGAAGGTAGGGCACTGGACCTGTCGAGGGGAGGGCACTGGACCTGTCGAGGGCAGGGCACTGAACCTGTTTAGGTTAGGGCACTGGACCTGTCGGGGTAGGGCACTGAACCTGTTGGGGTAGGGCACTGAACCTGTCGAGGGAGGGCACTGAACCTGTCGAGGGTAGGCACTGAACCTGTTGAGGTTAGGGCACTGGACCTGTCGGGTAGGGCACTGGATCTGTCGGGGTAGGGCACTGACTGAACCTGTTGAGGGGAGGGCACTGAACCTGTCGAGGGTAGGCACTGAACCTGTTGAGGTTAGGGCACTGAACCTGTCGGGGGAGGGCACTGAACCTGCCGAGGGTAGGGCGCTGGACCTGTCGAGGGTAGGGCACTGAACCTGTCGAGGGTAGGGCTCTGAACCTGGTGAGTGTAGGGCACTGAACCTGTAGAGGGCGGGGCACTGAACCTGTCGAGGGTAGGGCACTGAACCTGTCGAGGGTAGGGCACTGAACCTATCGAGGGTAGGGCACTGAACCTGTCGAGGGTAGGGCACTGAACCTGTCGAGGGTAGGGCACTTAACCTGTCGAGGGTAGGGTCGTTGCCCACTGTTTCATCCCTAGCAGCAGCAGGGTTGGGGCTGAACATACCAGCTGGGTCCCAGTGGCATGGCTGGCACCGCTCGCTCGGGTCCTGGCGGTAGAAGTTCTGCTGGCACAGCTCGCAGTGAGGGCCAGCGGTGTTTGCCCGGCAGTTCTGGCAGTGCCCACCGTGGCCGGTGCTCCGATAGAGGCAGGGCACTGACCATGGTGAGGGTAGGGCACTGGACCTGTCGAGGGGAGGGCACTGGACCTGTCGAGGGCAGGGCACTGAACCTGTTTAGGTTAGGGCACTGGACCTGTCGGGGTAGGGCACTGAACCTGTTGGGGTAGGGCACTGAACCTGTCGAGGGGAGGGCACTGAACCTGTCGAGGGTAGGCACTGAACCTGTTGAGGTTAGGGCACTGGACCTGTCGGGTAGGGCACTGGATCTGTCGGGGTAGGGCACTGACTGAACCTGTTGAGGGAGGGCACTGAACCTGTCGAGGGTAGGCACTGAACCTGTTGAGGTTAGGGCACTGAACCTGTCGGGGAGGGCACTGAACCTGCCGAGGGTAGGGCGCTGGACCTGTCGAGGGTAGGGCACTGAACCTGTCGAGGGTAGGGCTCTGAACCTGGTGAGTGTAGGGCACTGAACCTGTAGAGGGCGGGGCACTGAACCTGTCGAGGGTAGGGCACTGAACCTGTCGAGGGTAGGGCACTGAACCTATCGAGGGTAGGGCACTGAACCTGTCGAGGGTAGGGCACTGAACCTGTCGAGGGTAGGGCACTTAACCTGTCGAGGGTAGGGTCGTTGCCCACTGTTTCATCCCTAGCAGCAGCAGGGTTGGGGCTGAACATACCAGCTGGGTCGCAGTGGCATGGCTGGCACCGCTCGCTCGGGTCCTGGCGGTAGAAGTTCTGCTGGCACAGCTCGCAGTGAGGGCCAGCGGTGTTTGCCCGGCAGTTCTGGCAGTGCCCACCGTGGCCGGTGCTCCGATAGAGGGCAGGATCGAAGAAGCACTCCTCCGACTGACCATGGCACTCACAGGCTGCAAGAGAAGGGAGCGTGAGGAGAAACGCACAGACCGGGAGCAGACACGTGCACATGGAGACATAAGCACAGACACACGTGCACACATGCACGCGGAGACGCAAGCACAAAGACACGTGCACACGGAGACAAGCACAGACACACGTGCACACGGAGACGTAAGCACAGACACACGTGCACACATGCACGCGGAGATGCAAGCAAAAAGACACGTGCACACGGAGGCGCAAGCACAGAGACAAGTACACACGGAGACGCAAGCACGAGACACGTGCACACTCATAAACAAACATAGGCATGCACAGACACATGCACAGAGAAGCAAATCCACATGTGCATAGAGACAAGTGCACACACAGAACACCTTCATTTGTACACAGAGACACATGCACACAGAAGGAAACACTTGTGTACAAACAAAGACATTTGCACAGAGAAGCAAACATATGTTTGTACACAGATACAAACATAGACACACAGAAGCAAATGCACCTGTGCACTATGGAGACATTCACACACTGAGGTAAAACATATGCACATGTACATGAAGACACAGGTGCAAACATACACGTGCAGAGAGATACACATGCAAATAAGAGAAGGAAACATTCTTGTGTTCACAAAGGCACATATGCACACAAAAGCAAACATGCATGCGGACACAGAGACACAGGCACACACAGAAGCAAACATAGCACCCATATGCATGTGCACTCAATGGCACTCATACAGGGCACAAGTCCAAAATGTGAGAAGTTGGCCTGGTATATGCTGTCCACTAATTAAAGTGGGCACCTTGCACCAGTCCAAATGACCCTTATTAATGATTAGGTTAAAGACAACCTTTATAGAAAGCTATCCTAGTGGTAGCTGTGGAGAGCAGCCTTCAGGCTAAGTCTTGAAGGAATGTAAAGCAGCTTGTTTTACCAGTATATAACCTCTTGAATGACCAAATGAAAGGAGAACCACACAAGGTATATATAAAATATATGTATTTATTACTAAACACTCTCTACTAACCTCTTAAGGAGATTAGAGAACAAGGCACACAATATTACAGTACTAGAACGACAGTAAATAGCACAATACACAGTGGGCTCCAGGGGGAGACCAAACCATATATTAAGAAAGTGGTATAACAACCACGACTTGGCTAGACACAGTGCCTAGAGCACGTAGAATCGCTGCGACCCCAAGGAACCACCCAAGGTAGTGACACAGGGGACCCACGGAGGACGGGTGCAGTGTGGGAACACAGACGCGAGCTCCGTACAATCCTATGGGAAAGTCGCGGTTGGAATATTAGAGTTTAAGGACACTTAGGAGAGGACTTTGATTAAACCCTTTCAGACTTAGAAGGTTCTAAGGCCAGCACCCACGGGAGCACCGGAGTACTCGTGTTACCTCACCCAGGGAAGCCGGGTGCATAGGTGTCAAAGGGTGTCGGGAATCGTCGTTGTTTTCAATGGCGAGTCGCTGCAAAGTGCTGCTGCCGTGAAGAAGAAAAGTGTCCGGGGTGATCCAAGCCTGGATCGAAGATGTGAAGAACCTGAAAGCAGAGGGGACAGAGTCTGGGTCACTTGCCAGTGACCAGGGGCACGATAGACGAATGCCCACCGATGTCGGGTGCTTCAGGTGCGAAGAGGTGAAGCTTGACTCTGCAGCCACGGGGACCAGGAGACGTCGACGATGACCAGAGTCCGCAGATGAGCTGTCCCACGAAGGATGTCGAGTGCTGGGGTGTCAGTGCTCGGATTGAACACCAACAAGCCTTGGCAACGGCAACCCACGCGGTCAGAGTGATTATGCTTCTGTGAAGACCAGCAAAGTCCTGGGGACTCCCCAAGCGATGGAGAGTCAGGGCATGCCTGAAGCAACAAGGGAAGCCCACTGAAAGTTAAAGTACCCTTCTCAAGGATCCACAGGTCGATGCACCAGGGATCGCGAAGGGACCTCAAGAGGAATCACAAAATGCCGGCCCACGGAACACTCGTGAAGTGTAGGCCCGCAATCTTTGGTGGAATTACTGCTCGGGGTAAGGGCTACAAGTAACCCAAAGCTCAGCCTCAGGGGTCACCGGAAAGCTGATGCTTCTGCAAATCGACGCAGTGTCCAGGGGTTCGGGTTGCACGGTCAACACGAGGGATACGGGCCTCAGACTTGCTGTGGGCACAGATCAACCTCAGAGACCTTGGGAACCCACCTCCTGTGTTGCAATATTCTTCGGAGTCCTCGGGAGCTTTGGAGATGCAAACCGGTCATATGCATTTAAGGTGCCTGCCTTGCAGGGGAGTAACTCCTTTACTCCAAGGGAGATTCTTCAGTCATCCAGCGTAGTGTAGATCATCAAAGTACTTGGTTTCTGTAGCAGAGTTTAGTCCAGGTGTAATCTAAAGTCCTGTAGTCAGGGTTCTTACTTTATACCCAAGGAAGGGGTGGGACAAACTCTGGGGACCCACCTATGGGAGGGTCAGGATAGAGGGGTGGCTACACCCATATCCTTTGTCCAGTTTCGCGCCAGAGCAGGGGCTGAGTGCCCCTGCAACCGGTTTGAGCTGGACTATGCACAGGGACACCAAAAGTGCCCCCAGTGCAGACATCAAAGCACTCTTGGAGTGCACCCACCCAGCCCCAATACACTAAAGCCTGTCTGGGAGGTGGTCACACCTCCCTGTGACAGGAAACCTATTGTCAAGCCTTCTCCTGCCGGAGTTTCGTCCAGCAGCAGGAGAGCAGACTCGTGTCTGTGGCTGGCAGCATCCATTTTGTGATGCCAGGGCTCTGTGAAGCTGGTACCGGGTGTACCGGTGCTGTCATATTTCTCCCTCTTGGAGGGAGGAATCATACCTCCCACACCAGTTACTGGTGTGGAGGTATGATTCCAAGGTGTTTGACACCAAACACGCCATAATTCCTTGCAGCCATTCTAAAGTTAGCATTACCGCGAGGTTATAATGCACTTAAGAGTATATGGTTGGCTGCATCATAGACAACCCCGGAATAGTGGTTCCGAAGGCTGCAGAGGGGCTCTGCTCATGCCTGGGCACCCACTCACATAAAACCCAGCACCCTGCCTTCAGGATTGATAAGGCCTGCCATAGGGGTGACTGATAGGTTTATATGTGCAGTGATCAGGATAGATATAGTGAACCTATAGCTAAGTAAGGGGTGCATGCACCACCTTACACAGGCTGCAGTAGCAGACCTGTTGTATCATTTTGGATGGCCTCTCAGGGGTGGCATAATACATGCTGCAGTCCCTGGGAGGCCTCTGGGGTACCTATGCCCTGGGTACATAGTATACCATATACTAGGGACTCATAAGGGTACCTCAGAATCCAATCTGGAGTGTACCTAAAGTACATGCAATCAATTTAGAGGAGAAAGCAGATAGGCTGGGGTCCTGAATAGCAGGATCCCAGCCAAACTAAGTCGAAAACAGTGAAACATCAGCAAAAAGTGGGGGTAACTATAAGAAGCAGATCCTACTCTCCTACACTAAAAAAAGGAGTGGGGGGACTAACCAGGTTACGCAGTATGCAAGTGAAAGCATGATGCGTGCCATCACAGTGCATGATGTCACGACACGTGACATTGCATGTGACATCACAGGAAGTGACCTCACTGGATGTGACATCACAAGAAGTGACATCAGCTATTAAGACCTTATACATGTTTATCAGGTATATAATATGTGCATTTCAGCACATTATGAGATTTGGCGTCATGGTTGTGCCAAAAAAGTGGCGCAGCCCCGACGCAAAATCTGGGCCTCAACTAATATATATATTTTTTAAACCCTATCACAAAGAAATTGGCAACAAGGAGAAGCATGGCAGTAGATCTGTTCTGCTTAATTGGTTGCAAAGTCTGCATTTTAAAATATTTTATGGGTTAAGGCATCTGCTGTAAAGGTGCCCAGTAAATCTCAGAGAATAGTAATAATGGTGAGATAACTCTGGAGGTGAACGCGTTTGTTGGAGACATCTGTGTTTTGTGAAGTCCCAGATTTAAATCAAAGTAGCATAGCGGGTTAAAGCACATCACGTAACATGCAGATGACAGATTTTTATTTTATGTAGATAGTAAAGTGGGTTACCGCTTTTAACACAGAGATCCTTTTGTTACCTGCAGTTCATAAATTGTAATCCTTGTAATATAGCACAGTGAGCTATGAAGGACATGTGACTCCTACACCTTGTGACCCTGTCTCATGTAACTCGGCTTGTACATTGATTTACACATGTACGATTTATTGTCAATGTATAATGTGTATAGAGCTCCGACACCCTGCATTGGGTTGCGTAGCGCTATAAAAGAAATAAAATAGTGCTATTGAAATTGTTATTTGTGTAAATACAGGGACAGACCAACACACCTGACATTCTTACAGTGCACGCATCTCATATATACAGGGACAGACCAGCACACCTGACATTCTTACAGTGCATGCGTCTCATATATACAGGGACAGACCAACACACCTGACATTCTTACAGTGCACGCATCTCATATACAGGGACAGACCAACACACCTGACATTCTTACAGTGCATGCATCTCATATACAGGGACAGACCAACACTCCTGACATTCTTACAGTGCATGCATCTCATATACAGGGACAGACCAACACTCCTGACATTCTTACAGTGCATGCGTCTCTTATATACAGGGACAGACCAACACACCTGACATTCTTACAGTGCACGCGTCTCTTATATACAGGGACAGACCAACACTCCTGACATTCTTACAGTGCACGAGTCTCTTATATACAGGGACAGACCAACACACCTGACATTCTTACAGTGCGTGCATCTCTTACATACTGGGACAGACCAACACACCTGACATTCTTACAGTGCATGCGTCTCATATACAGGGACAGACCAACACTCCTGACATTCTTACAGTGCATGCATCTCATATACAGGGACAGACCAACACTCCTGACATTCTTACAGTGCATGCGTCTCTTATATACAGGGACAGACCAACACACCTGACATTCTTACAGTGCACGCGTCTCTTATATACAGGGACAGACCAACACTCCTGACATTCTTACAGTGCGTGCATCTCTTACATACTGGGACAGACCAACACTCCTGACATTCTTACAGTGCATGCATCTCATATATACAGGGACAGACCAACACACCTGACATTCTTACAGTGCATGCATCTCATATATACAGGGACAGACCAACACTCCTGACATTCTTACAGTGCACGCATCTCTTATATACAGGGACAGACCAACACACCTGACATTCTTACAGTGCACGCGTCTCTTATATACAGGGACAGACCAACACTCCTGACATTCTTACAGTGCACGCGTCTCATATATACAGGGACAGACCAACACTCCTGACATTCTTACAGTGCACGCGTCTCATATATACAGGGACAGACCAACACACCTGACATTCTTACAGTGCACGCATCTCTTATATACTGGGACAGACCAACACTCCTGTCATTCTTACAGTGCACGCATCTCTTATATACAGGGACAGACCAACACTCCTGACATTCTTACAGTGCACGCATCTCATATATACAGGGACAGACCAACTCTCCTGACATTCTTACAGTGCATGCGTCTCTTATATACAGGGACAGACCAACACACCTGACATTCTTACAGTGCACGCATCTCAGATATACAGGGACAGACCAACACTCCTGACATTCTTACAGTGCACGCATCTCATATATACAGGGACAGACCAACACTCCTGTCATTCTTACAGTGCACGCATCTCATATATACAGGGCCAGACCAACACTCCTGACATTCTTACAGTGCACGCATCTCATATACAGGGACAGACCAACACACCTGACATTCTTACAGTGCACGCATCTCTTATATACAGGGACAGACCAACACACCTGACATTCTTACAGTGCACGCGTCTCTTATATACAGGGACAGACCAACACTCCTGACATTCTTACAGTGCACGCGTCTCATATATACAGGGTCAGACAAACACTCCTGACATTCTTACAGTGCACGCGTCTCTTATATACAGGGACAGACCAACACACCTGACATTCTGACAGTGCACGCGTCTCATATATACAGGGACAGACCAACACTCCTGACATTCTTACAGTGCATGCATCTCATATATACAGGGACAGACCAACACTCCTGACATTCTTACAGTGCACGCGTCTCTTATATACAGGGACAGACCAACACTCCTGACATTCTTACAGTGCATGCGTCTCATATATACAGGGAAAGACCAACACACCTGACATTCTTACAGTGCACGCATCTCTTATATACAGGGACAGACCAACACTCCTGACATTCTTACAGTGCACGCGTCTCTTATATACAGGGACAGACCAACACACCTGACATTCTTACAGTGCACGCGTCTCATATATACAGGGACAGACCAACACTCCTGACATTCTTACAGTGCAAGCGTCTCATATACAGGGACAGACCAACACTCCTGTCATTCTTAGAGTGCATGCGTCTCTTATATACAGGGACAGACCAACACACCTGACATTCTAACAGTGCACGCATCTCTTATATACAGGGACAGACCAACACTCCTGACATTCTTAAAGTGCACGCACCTCTTATATACAGGGACAGCCCAACACACCTGACATTCTTACAGTGCACGCGTCTCTTATATACAGGGACAGACCAACACTCCTGACATTCTTACAGTGCACGCGTCTCTTATATACAGGGACAGACCAACACACCTGACATTCTTACAGTGCACGCGTCTCTTATATACAGGGACAGACCAACACACCTGACATTCTAACAGTGCACGCATCTCTTATATACAGGGACAGACCAACACTCCTGACATTCTTACAGTGCATGCATCTCAGATATACAGGGACAGACCAACACTCCTGACATTCTTACAGTGCACGCGTCTCTTATATACAGGGACAGACCAACACACCTGACATTCTTACAGTGCACGCGTCTCTTATATACAGGGACAGACCAACACTCCTGACATTCTTACAGTGCATGCGTCTCTTATATACAGGGACAGCCCAACACTCCTGACATTCTTACAGTGCATGCATCTCATATACAGGGACAGACCAACACTCCTGACATTCTTACAGTGCATGCGTCTCATATATACAGGGACAGACCAACACTCCTGACATTCTTACAGTGCACGCATCTCAGATATACAGGGACAGACCAACACTCCTGACATTCTTACAGTGCATGCATCTCAGATATACAGGGACAGACCAACACACCTGACATTCTTACAGTGCATGCGTCTCATATATACTGGGACAGACCAACACTCCTGTCATTCTTACAGTGCACGCACCTCTTATATACAGGGACAGACCAACACTCCTGACATTCTTACAGTGCACGCGTCTCTTATATACAGGGACAGACCAACACACCTGACATTCTTACAGTGCACGCGTCTCTTATATACAGGGACTGACCAACACTCCTGACATTCTTACAGTGCACGCGTCTCTTATAAACAGGGACAGACCAACACACCTGACATTCTTACAGTGCACGCGTCTCTTATATACAGGGACAGACCAACACTCCTGACATTCTTATAGTGCACGCGTCTCTTATATACAGGGACAGACCAACACACCTGACATTCTTACAGTGCACGCATCTCAGATATACAGGGACAGACCAACACTCCTGACATTCTTACAGTGCACGCATCTCATATATACAGGGACAGACCAACACACCTGACATTCTTACAGTGCATGCGTCTCTTATATACAGGGACAGACCAACACACCTGACATTCTTACAGTGACGCGTCTCTTATATACAGGCACAGACCAACACTCCTGACATTCTTACAGTGCATGCATCTCTTATATACAGGGAGAGACCAACACACCTGACATTCTTACAGTGCATGCATCTCTTATATACAGGCACAGACCAACACTCCTGACATTCTTACAGTGCATGCATCTCATATATACAGGGACAGACCAACACTCCTGACATTCTTACAGTGCATGCGTCTCTTATATACAGGGACAGACCAACACACCTGACATTCTTACAGTGCACGCGTCTCTTATATACAGGGACAGACCAACACTCCTGACATTCTTACAGTGCACGCGTCTCTTATATACAGGGACAGACCAACACACCTGACATTCTTACAGTGCACGCGTCTCTTATATACAGGGACAGACCAACACTCCTGACATTCTTACAGTGCACGCATCTCTTATATACAGGGACAGACCAACACACCTGACATTCTTACAGTGCGTGCATCTCTTACATACTGGGACAGACCAACACTCCTGACATTCTTACAGTGCACGCGTCTCTTATATACAGGGACAGACCAACACACCTGACATTCTTACAGTGCATGCATCTCATATATACAGGGACAGACCAACACACCTGACATTCTTACAGTGCACGCGTCTCTTATATACAGGGACAGACCAACACACCTGACATTCTTACAGTGCACGCGTCTCTTATATACAGGGACAGACCAACACACCTGACATTCTTACAGTGCACGCGTCTCTTATATACAGGGACAGACCAACACACCTGACATTCTTACAGTGCATGCGTTTCATATATACAGGGACAGACCAACACTCCTGACATTCTTACAGTGCACGCGTCTCTTATACAGGGACAGACCAACACACCTGACATTCTTACAGTGCACGCATCTCATATATACAGGGACAGACCAACACACCTGACATTCTTACAGTGCATGCATCTCATATATACAGGGACAGACCAACACACCTGACATTCTTACAGTGCACGCGTCTCTTATATACAGGGACAGACCAACACACCTGACATTCTTACAGTGCACGCGTCTCTTATATACAGGGACAGACCAACACACCTGACATTCTTACAGTGCACGCGTCTCTTATATACAGGGACAGACCAACACTCCTGACATTCTTACAGTGCACGTGTCTCTTATATACAGGGACAGACCAACACACCTGACATTCTTACACTGCACGCGTCTCTTATATACAGGGACAGACCAACACTCCTGACATTCTTACAGTGCATGCATCTCAGATATACAGGGACAGACCAACACTCCTGACATTCTTACAGTGCATGCATCTCATATACAGGGACAGACCAACACACCTGACATTCTTACAGTGCACGCGTCTCATATATACTGGGACAGACCAACACTCCTGACATTCTTACAGTGCACGCGTCTCATATATACAGGGACAGACCAACACTCCTGACATTCTTACAGTGCACGCGTCTCATATATACAGGGACAGACCAACACTCCTGACATTCTTACAGTGCACGCGTCTCTTATATACAGGGACAGACCAACACTCCTGACATTCTTACAGTGCACGCTTCTCTTATATACAGGGACAGACAAACACACCTGACATTCTTACAGTGCACGCATCTCTTATATACAGGGACAGACAAACACACCTGACATTCTTACAGTGCACGCGTCTCATATATACAGGGCCAGACCAACACTCCTGACATTCTTACAGTGCACGCGTCTCTTATATACAGGGCCTGACCAACACACCTGACATTCTTACAGTGCACACGTCTCTTATATACAGGGACAGACCAACACTCCTGACATTCTTACAGTGCACGCATCTCTTATATACAGGGACAGACAAACACACCTGACATTCTTACAGTGCACGCATCTCTTATATACAGGGACAGACAAACACACCTGACATTCTTACAGTGCACGCGTCTCATATATACAGGGCCAGACCAACACTCCTGACATTCTTACAGTGCACGCGTCTCTTATATACAGGGCCTGACCAACACACCTGACATTCTTACAGTGCACACGTCTCTTATATACAGGGACAGACCAACACTCCTGACATTCTTACAGTGCACGCGTCTCTTATATACAGGGACAGACCAACACACATGACATTCTTGCAGTGCACGCGTCTCATATATACAGGGACAGACCAACACTCCTGACATTCTTACAGTGCACGCGTCTCTTATATACAGGGACAGACCAACACTCCTGACATTCTTACAGTGCACGCGTCTCATATATACAGGGACAGACCAACACTCCTGACATTCTTACAGTGCACGCTTCTCTTATATACAGGGACAGACCAACACTCCTGACATTCTTACAGTGCATGCATCTCAGATATACAGGGACAGACCAACACTCCTGACATTCTTACAGTGCATGCATCTCATATACAGGGACAGACCAACACTCCTGACATTCTTACAGTGCATGCATCTCAGATATACAGGGACAGACCAACACTCCTGACATTCTTACAGTGCATGCATCTCAGATATACAGGGAAAGACCAACACACCTGACATTCTTACAGTGCACGCGTCTCATATATACTGGGACAGACCAACACTCCTGTCATTCTTACAGTGCACGCGTCTCATATATACAGGGACAGACCAACACTCCTGACATTCTTACAGTGCACGCGTCTCTTATATACAGGGACAGACCAACACTCCTGACATTCTTACAGTGCATGCATCTCAGATATACAGGGACAGACCAACACTCCTGACATTCTTACAGTGCACGCGTCTCTTATATACAGGGACAGACCAACACACCTGACATTCTTACAGTGCACGCACCTCTTATATACAGGGACAGACCAACACTCCTGACATTCTTACAGTGCACGCATCTCTTATATACAGGGACAGACCAACACTCCTGACATTCTTACAGTGCACGCATCTCATATATACAGGGACAGACCAACACACCTGACATTCTTACAGTGCATGCGTCTCTTATATACAGGGACAGACCAACACACCTGACATTCTTACAGTGCACGCGTCTCTTATATACAGGGACAGACCAACACTCCTGACATTCTTACAGTGCACGCGTCTCATATATACAGGGACAGACCAACACACCTGACATTCTTACAGTGCACGCGTCTCTTATATACAGGGACAGACCTACACTCCTGACATTCTTACAGTGCACGCGTCTCATATATACAGGGACAGACCAACACTCCTGACATTCTTACAGTGCACGCGTCTCTTATATACAGGGACAGACCAACACTCCTGACATTCTTACAGTGCACGTGTCTCATATATACAGGGACAGACCAACACTCCTGACATTCTTACAGTGCACGCATCTCTTATATACAGGGACAGACAAACACACCTGACATTCTTACAGTGCACGCGTCTCATATGTACAGGGACAGACCAACACTCCTGACATTCTTACAGTGCACGCATCTCATATATACAGGGACAGACCAACACACCTGACATTCTTACATTTCACTCATCTCTTATATACAGGGACAGACCAACACACCTGACATTCTTACAGTGCACGCACCTCTTATATACAGGGACAGACCAACACTCCTATCATTCTTACAGTGCACGCGTCTCTTATATACAGGGACAGACCAACACTCCTGACATTCTTACCGTGCATGCATCTCATATATACAGGGACTGACCAACACACCTGACATTCTTACAGTGCAAGCGTCTCATATACAGGGACAGACCAACACTCCTGACATTCTTACAGTGCACGCATCTCTTATATACAGGGACAGACCAACACACCTGACATTCTTACAGTGCACGCGTCTCTTATATACAGGGACAGACCAACACACCTGACATTCTTACAGTGCACGCGTCTCTTATATACAGGGACAGACCAACACACCTGACATTCTTACAGTGCACGCGTCTCTTATATACAGGGACAGACCAACACTCCTGACATTCTTACAGGGCACGCGTCTCTTATATACAGGGACATACCAACACTCCTGACATTCTTACAGTGCACGCTTCTCTTATATACAGGGACAGACCAACACACCTGACATTCTTACAGTGCACGCGTCTCTTATATACAGGGACAGACCAACACACCTGACATTCTTACAGTGCACGCGTCTCTTATATACAGGGACAGACCAACACACCTGACATTCTTACAGTGCACGCACCTCTTATATACAGGGACAGCCCAACACACCTGACATTCTTACGGTGCACGCGTCTCTTATATACAGGGACAGACCAACACACCTGACATTCTTACAGTGCACGCATCTCTTATATACAGGGACAGACAAACACACCTGACATTCTTACAGTGCACGCATCTCTTATATACAGGGACAGACAAACACACCTGACATTCTTACAGTGCACGCGTCTCATATATACAGGGCCAGACCAACACTCCTGACATTCTTACAGTGCACGCGTCTCTTATATACAGGGCCTGACCAACACACCTGACATTCTTACAGTGCACACGTCTCTTATATACAGGGACAGACCAACACTCCTGACATTCTTACAGTGCACGCGTCTCTTATATACAGGGACAGACCAACACACATGACATTCTTGCAGTGCACGCGTCTCATATATACAGGGACAGACCAACACTCCTGACATTCTTACAGTGCACGCGTCTCTTATATACAGGGACAGACCAACACTCCTGACATTCTTACAGTGCACGCGTCTCATATATACAGGGACAGACCAACACTCCTGACATTCTTACAGTGCACGCTTCTCTTATATACAGGGACAGACCAACACTCCTGACATTCTTACAGTGCATGCATCTCAGATATACAGGGACAGACCAACACTCCTGACATTCTTACAGTGCATGCATCTCATATACAGGGACAGACCAACACTCCTGACATTCTTACAGTGCATGCATCTCAGATATACAGGGACAGACCAACACTCCTGACATTCTTACAGTGCATGCATCTCAGATATACAGGGAAAGACCAACACACCTGACATTCTTACAGTGCACGCGTCTCATATATACTGGGACAGACCAACACTCCTGTCATTCTTACAGTGCACGCGTCTCATATATACAGGGACAGACCAACACTCCTGACATTCTTACAGTGCACGCGTCTCTTATATACAGGGACAGACCAACACTCCTGACATTCTTACAGTGCATGCATCTCAGATATACAGGGACAGACCAACACTCCTGACATTCTTACAGTGCACGCATCTCTTATATACAGGGACAGACCAACACTCCTGACATTCTTACAGTGCACGCATCTCATATATACAGGGACAGACCAACACACCTGACATTCTTTTAGTGCATGCGTCTCTTATATACAGGGACAGACCAACACACCTGACATTCTTACAGTGCACGCGTCTCTTATATACAGGGACAGACCAACACTCCTGACATTCTTACAGTGCACGCGTCTCATATATACAGGGACAGACCAACACACCTGACATTCTTACAGTGCACGCGTCTCTTATATACAGGGACAGACCTACACTCCTGACATTCTTACAGTGCACGCGTCTCATATATACAGGGACAGACCAACACTCCTGACATTCTTACAGTGCACGAGTCTCTTATATACAGGGACAGACCAACACTCCTGACATTCTTACAGTGCACGCGTCTCATATATACAGGGACAGACCAACACTCCTGACATTCTTACAGTGCACGCATCTCTTATATACAGGGACAGACAAACACACCTGACATTCTTACAGTGCACGCGTCTCATATATACAGGGACAGACCAACACTCCTGACATTCTTACAGTGCACGCATCTCATATATACAGGGACAGACCAACACACCTGACATTCTTACAGTGCACTCATCTCTTATATACAGGGACAGACCAACACACCTGACATTCTTACAGTGCACGCACCTCTTATATACAGGGACAGACCAACACTCCTATCATTCTTACAGTGCACGCGTCTCTTATATACAGGGACAGACCAACACTCCTGACATTCTTACCGTGCATGCATCTCATATATACAGGGACTGACCAACACACCTGACATTCTTACAGTGCAAGCGTCTCATATACAGGGACAGACCAACACTCCTGACATTCTTACAGTGCACGCATCTCTTATATACAGGGACAGACCAACACACCTGACATTCTTACAGTGCACGCGTCTCTTATATACAGGGACAGACCAACACACCTGACATTCTTACAGTGCACGCGTCTCTTATATACAGGGACAGACCAACACACCTGACATTCTTACAGTGCACGCGTCTCTTATATACAGGGACAGACCAACACTCCTGACATTCTTACAGGGCACGCGTCTCTTATATACAGGGACATACCAACACTCCTGACATTCTTACAGTGCACGCTTCTCTTATATACAGGGACAGACCAACACACCTGACATTCTTACAGTGCACGCGTCTCTTATATACAGGGACAGACCAACACACCTGACATTCTTACAGTGCACGCGTCTCTTATATACAGGGACAGACCAACACACCTGACATTCTTACAGTGCACGCACCTCTTATATACAGGGACAGCCCAACACACCTGACATTCTTACGGTGCACGCGTCTCTTATATACAGGGACAGACCAACACACCTGACATTCTTACAGTGCACGCATCTCTTATATACAGGGACAGACCAACACACCTGACATTCTTACAGTGCACGCATCTCTTATATACAGGGACAGACCAACACACCTGACATTCTTACAGTGCACGCATCTCATATACAGGGACAGACCAACACACCTGACATTCTTACAGTGCACGCATCTCTTATATACAGGGACAGACCAACACACCTGACATTCTTACAGTGCACGCGTCTCATATATACAGGGACAGACCAACACTACTGACATTCTTACAGTGCACGCGTCTCTTATATACAGGGACAGACCAACACACCTGACATTCTTACAGTGCACGCGTCTCTTATATACAGGGACAGACCAACACTCCTGACATTCTTACAGTGCACGCGTCTCTTATATACAGGGACAGACCAACACTCCTGACATTCTTACAGTGCACGCGTCTCTTATATACAGGGACAGACCAACACTCCTGACATTCTTACAGTGCATGCATCTCAGATATACAGGGACAGACCAACACTTCTGACATTCTTACAGTGCACGCGTCTCTTATATACAGGGACAGACCAACACACCTGACATTCTTACAGTTCATGCGTCTCATATATACAGGGACAGACCAACACTCCTGACATTCTTACAGTGCACGCATCTCTTATATACAGGGACAGACCAACACTCCTGACATTCTTACAGGGCACGCACCTCTTATATACAGGGACAGACCAACACTCCTGACATTCTTACAGTGCATGCGTCTCATATATACAGGGACAGACCAACACTCCTGACATTCTTACAGTGCATGCGTCTCTTATATACAGGGACAGACCAACACTCCTGACATTCTTACAGTGCACGCGTCTCTTATATACAGGGACAGACCAACACTCCTGACATTCTTACAGTGCACGCGTCTCTTATATACAGGGACAGACCAACACTCCTGACATTCTTACAGTGCACGCGTCTCTTATATACAGGGACAGACCAACACACCTGACATTCTTACAGTGCACGTGTCTCTTATATACAGGGACAGACCAACACACCTGACATTCTAACAGTGCACGCGTCTCTTATATACAGGGACAGACCAACACACCTGACATTCTTACAGTGCACGCATCTCTTATATACAGGGACAGACCAACACTCCTGACATTCTTACAGTGCATGCATCTCAGATATACAGGGACAGACCAACACTCCTGACATTCTTACAGTGCATGCATCTCATATACAGGGACAGACCAACACACCTGACATTCTTACAGTGCACGCGTCTCTTATATACAGGGACAGACCAACACACCTGACATTCTTACAGTGCACGCGTCTCTTATATACAGGGACAGACCAACACACCTGACATTCTTACAGTGCACGCGTCTCTTATATACAGGGACAGACCAACACTCCTGACATTCTTACAGTGCACGCGTCTCTTATATACAGGGACAGACCAACACACCTGACATTCTTACAGTGCACGCGTCTCTTATATACAGGGACAGACCAACACTCCTGACATTCTTACAGTGCATGCGTCTCATATATACAAGAAGTGCACAAAGGCAAAAGCTGCCTCTCTCAGGTACCTGTGAAGACATAACAAGCTGTGTGCCTTTGTTTCCCCTGTGTGGCATTTACACTTGTGAGGTTCCAGGCCGCCTCCAGTCAGGATATTCAAACAAAAGGAGGCCTGATGGCCCCTTAACTTCGGCCCAGTTAGAGGTGAAAAAAAACCCCCTCACTGTCTGCACGTTGCTGCTGGGAATCGAAAGCAGACAACGTATAAATGTGTCCCGGTGTCTGAAAATTACTCCGGGACAAGTTCAGCATATTTCTGTGGAGCACAGGCTCTTGGCAGGGGGTGCTGTCCCCCTGTGAAAATAGTGGGTGGACACCGTGTACCTGCGTGTACTCCCGACTTGTGCCCTGCACACATGTACACACAGAGAAATTCATATATTCATGTCCACAGACACCTGTGCGCACAGAAGCAAACATACGTATATGTACACAAAGAGACACACTTGGACCGAGTGGCCAAACTCCCCCTCCCTTTTATGTACGTAACCTGAGACTCAGAGAAACTGTGCGTGTACTTCCTAACCAAGGACTGCCTGGGCAGCTGCATGATCACAGGATGAGGAGACTTGTAGCACGTACTGCGCATGCTCAGTGCACAGAAGTATGTGTCTCGGCCTGGGCCGGCGCACCGAAGCCAGTCCCAGACTGCCTGGGCAGCTGCATGATCACAGGATGATGAGACTTGTTGTAGCACGTACTGCGCATGCTCACACAGAAGCCTGTGTCTACTCTTTACCCGGGCCCTCCTGGGGGTCCAGGCTCAATGACGCCGGTCCCAGACTGCCTGGGCAGCTGCATGATCACAGGATGATGAGACTTGTTGTAGCACGTACTGCGCATGCTCAGTGCACAGAAGTATGTGCCTCTGCCTGGGCCCTTCTGGGGGTCCAGGCTCAATGACGCCGGTCCCAGACTGCCTGGGCAGCTGCATAATCACAGGATGATGAGACACGTAGCACGTACTGCGCATGCTCAGTGCACAGAAGTATGTGCCTCGGCCTGGGCCGGCTCACCGAAGCCAGTCCCAGACTGCCTGGGCAGCTGCATAATCACAGGATGATGAGACTTGTTGTAGCACGTACTGCGCATGCTCAGTGCACAGAAGTATGTGCCTCTGCCTGGGCCCTTCTGGGGGTCCAGGCTCAATGAAGCCGGTCCCAGACTGCCTGGGCAGCTGCATAATCACAGGATGATGAGACACGTAGCACGTACTGCGCATGCTCAGTGCACAGAAGTATGTGTCTCGGCCTGGGCCGGCGCACCGAAGCCAGTCCCAGACTGCCTGGGCAGCTGCATAATCACAGGATGATGAGACTTGTTGTAGCACGTACTGCGCATGCTCAGTGCACAGAAGTATGTGCCTCTGCCTGGGCCCTTCTGGGGGTCCAGGCTCAATGAAGCCGGTCCCAGACTGCCTGGGCAGCTGCATAATCACAGGATGATGAGACACGTAGCACGTACTGCGCATGCTCAGTGCACAGAAGTATGTGCCTCGGCCTGGGCCGGCGCACCGAAGCCAGTCCCAGACTGCCTGGGCAGCTGCATGATCACAGGATGATGAGACACGTAGCACGTACTGCGCATGCTCAGTGCACAGAAGTATGTGTCTCGGCCTGGGCCGGCTCACCGAAGCCAGTCCCAGACTGCCTGGGCAGCTGCATAATCACAGGATGAGGAGACTTGTAGCACGTACTGCGCATGCTCAGTGCACAGAAGTATGTGCCTCTGCCTGGGCCGGCTCACCGAAGCCAGTCCCAGACTGCCTGGGCAGCTGCATAATCACAGGATGATGAGACACGTAGCACGTACTGCGCATGCTCAGTGCACAGAAGTATGTGCCTCGGCCTGGGCCGGCGCACCGAAGCCAGTCCCAGACTGCCTGGGCAGCTGCATGATCACAGGATGATGAGACTTGTTGTAGCACGTACTGCGCATGCTCAGTGCACAGAAGTATGTGTCTCGGCCTGGGCCGGCTCACCGAAGCCAGTCCCAGACTGCCTGGGCAGCTGCATGATCACAGGATGATGAGACTTGTTGTAGCACGTACTGCGCATGCTCAGTGCACAGAAGTATGTGCCTCTGCCTGGGCCGGCTCACCGAAGCCAGTCCCAGACTGCCTGGGCAGCTGCATGATCACAGGATGATGAGACTTGTTGTAGCACGTACTGCGCATGCTCAGTGCACAGAAGTATGTGTCTCGGCCTGGGCCGGCGCACCGAAGCCAGTCCCAGACTGCCTGGGCAGCTGCATGATCACAGGATGAGGAGACTTGTTGTAGCACGTACTGCGCATGCTCAGTGCACAGAAGTATGTGCCTCTGCCTGGGCCCTTCTGGGGGTCCAGGCTCAATGAAGCCGGTCCCAGACTGCCTGGGCAGCTGCATAATCACAGGATGATGAGACACGTAGCACGTACTGCGCATGCTCAGTGCACAGAAGTATGTGCCTCGGCCTGGGCCGGCTCACCGAAGCCAGTCCCAGACTGCCTGGGCAGCTGCATGATCACAGGATGAGGAGACTTGTAGCACGTACTGCGCATGCTCAGTGCACAGAAGCCTGTGTCTACTCTTTACCCGGGCCCTCCTGGGGGTCCAGGCTCAATGAAGCCAGTCCCAGACTGCCTGGGCAGCTGCATGATCACAGGATGATGAGACACGTAGCACGTACTGCGCATGCTCAGTGCACAGAAGTATGTGCCTCGGCCTGGGCCGGCTCACCGAAGCCAGTCCCAGACTGCCTGGGCAGCTGCATGATCACAGGATGAGGAGACTTGTGGTACGTACTGCGCATGCTCAGTGCACAGAAGTATGTGCCTCTGCCTGGGCCGGCTCACCGAAGCCAGTCCCAGACTGCCTGGGCAGCTGCATGATCACAGGATGATGAGACTTGTTGTAGCACGTACTGCGCATGCTCAGTGCACAGAAGTATGTGCCTCTGCCTGGGCCCTTCTGGGGGTCCAGGCTCAATGAAGCCGGTCCCAGACTGCCTGGGCAGCTGCATGATCACAGGATGATGAGGCACATACTGCGCATGCTCAGTGCACAGAAGTATGTGCCTCGGCCTGGGCCGGCTCACCGAAGCCAGTCCCAGACTGCCTGGGCAGCTGCATAATCACAGGATGATGAGACACGTAGCACGTACTGCGCATGATCACAGGATGATGAGACTTGTAGCACGTACTGCGCATGCTCACACAGAAGCCTGTGTCTACTCTTTACCTGGGCCCTCCTGGGGGTCCAGGCTCAATGAAGCTGGTCCCAGACTGCCTGGGCAGCTGCATGATCACAGGATGATGAGGCACATACTGCGCATGCTCAGTGCACAGAAGTCATTGTCTTGACCTGGGCCCTCCTGGGGGTCCAGTCCAGGCTCAAAGAAACCTGTCCCAGACTGCCTTGCAACAGGGAATGAGAGTCATGAAGTTAATGGGAAGTAATTAGGACATCAGAGATTCTGCCATAATAGGTGCACATGTTAAATAATCTCTTGTAGATCACAAACCCCATGTAAACCTGTGCAGTTTGCATTGTTCGTACTCAGAGTTCCGGAATTGCATTGTATTACAGCCTGGGTGGAGAACATGCGCAGCCTTCCAGCTACTGTCTGAGCGCCGAACCACGGCGCTCAGATCAAGCACAACGCTGCTAAGGCAGCGTTGTGATTAGTCAGGGGATTCTGGGAGGCTGTGTGCTTCCTGCCCAGAGAAGGACAGAAAAAGAAGAGGCGGTGGCCGGCGGTCAGCGGTAAAGAGTTAGGTGTATAGTTTTTTTATTATTCCCCCCTCCCTCATTACCTCTTCCCAACCCCCGCCTCACCACCTCTGGTCGGTAGCAGCCGCTGCTGCAATAGAGTGCACCCAATCACACCAAAGCAGGTTCTGTACCAGTAAAAAACACACATGCATGACACAGTACAAGAATGACAGCCCCCCAAAATACGCAATCCTTAGGCCAGCAATTCTGTGGGATGAGGAGGGCAGTCAAGCTGATAGGAATCGGCCATTTATTTGAATCATCAATCAAACATAGGGGCAAATTTACTACCGTTTCAAGCAGTGCAGCCACCAAAGTTGTTGTGCTGCGTTGCATGAGAAGTAGTGAAGCAGGGTCTAGTTTTACCATATAATGCCCCAGGCCCATTCTGCCCACATCTGAAGCATGAGAGTCTCAAATGTCCCTGCCAGCCCATAGACAGGGTTGTGCTAAAATTGTCCCCACTGCCTTGAGCGTCCACAGAGGCAGTAGGCCTCACGCCCTCCTGTAACCTCAGATGTATCTCTCCTATGAAGGCCAATGACCTCAGGTCACTGTCTTTCTGATGATCAAGTCTCCGAGCCCCTGTCCTCTGCATGTACATCTTTCTGAACATCGAGAAGATGTAGCAATAACAGGATGCATCTGTCATCTAGAATAACAAGATGGGCTAAGAGTAGAAGTGGGGGCCAGCTGGGACTTTCTACAGCTTTGGAAACTAAGATAGCGACATGGCTTAAAATAACCAATTGCCTTATAAGGAGCTTCTGCCTTAAAGCTTCCGAGAAGTGACGCAAATTGTTTTTGATAAAATATGCAACTTTTTGTTATGTTCTGTGGTCAAACACCTGCTAAAGTTAGATCTTGAGGTCAATGGTTCCCTCAACCCTCAGCCCCTTGGTTCACGCCAGAACTGCAAGCAGAAAAAAGCCACTGCAAAAAGCTTGAGCGAAAATGGCGCAAAACCTACAGCATTGAGATGAAAAACACCTATAGGAAAGCAGTAAAACAATTTCATGGGCTAAAACGCACTTCCATAAAGGATTATATTGCCAATCAAATCAAACGATCAGACAATTCGACTAAAAAATTCTTCAAAATTGTCCAAGACTTCCTGAAACCATGGACGATGAAAAGCAATATAACCCCGTCCGATACTCTCTGTGAGAATCTTTCGATCTTTTTTCAAGAAAAAATTCAAGACATTTACGCCTCATTCACGGAAACAGATACCTCTAACATACCTTCCCCCCCCCACACACACCTGGTCGGAATTCAGCCCTTTTAACCCCGATACCTCTCTCAGGCAGTTGGAAAAAATAAAATCTGGATCCCCTATGGATCCCTGCCCTGCTAGGTTTTTTAACCTACTTGCCACACTGATTAACCCTCCACTGAATCTGCTTTGGAACGCACCCCTAAAATCAGGCTCTTACCAGTCCATCTGGAAAACTGCACTTGTCCAACCTATCCTCAAGAAAGAGGATGCAGATCCAGCTTTACTAAATAATTTCAGCCCCATCTCCCTTTTGTCAGCACCAGCCAAGATCCTTGAGAAAGAAGTGCAGCAACAGCTATCCAACTTCCTAGAAGCCAAAAAACCACTACACGATTCTCAGTCCGGATTTAGAGCTGGCTAAAGCACTGAGACAGCTCTGCTGGAGGTAGCTGAAACAATCCGGGAAACCTTAGATAAGGGTAGCTGTGCAATGGTGGTGCTGCTAGACCTGTCAGCAGCGTTTGACATGGTGTCACATAAGATCCTCCTTGACAGGCTCAGGCATATGGGAGTAAATGGGACCACCTTGGCCTGGTTCAGTTCCTTTCTTGAGGGGCGGTCCCAGAGAACAAGGCTGCATCCTCATGTCTCATCACCCCGCCCCGTGATTTGTGGAGTACCACAGGGCTCGGCTCTCAGCCCGACCCTTTTTAACATTTATCTTGCCCCCCTAGCCCCACCTGTAGAGCAACATGGCGTAAGTGTCATCTCATACGCTGATGATACACAGCTGGTGTTCTCCTTCAAAGACCATTCGGAGGCCGCATTCACAAACTTTAAGCAGTGTCTGATAGATATATCAGCCTGGCTGACTAAGAACTGTCTACGGCTGAATGCCGATAAAACCGAGGTACTGTTTTTTAATCAGCCTTCCCCTCCCCAATCTGATCTTTGGTGGCCTTTACAGCTCAATCCTCCTCCCCTTCCTGTGTCCTCGGCCAGGAATCTGGGTTTTAAATTTGACAACACCCTCTCATGCAAAACCCAGATAGGACATGTGTCCTCATCCTGCTTCTGGAAAATGAAGGCGTTACGAAGATTTCTCCACCTCCTACCAATGGACTGTAGGAAAACAATTATCCACGCACTTATAACATCACAACTAGACTACGCTAATAGTCTATATCTGGGCTTACGAGCCTATCTGTTCAGAAAACTGCAAACAATACAGAATGCAGCCGCAAGGCTTATCATAAATGTCCCGCTAAGGCATCACATCCCCCCATCTACGTAGTCTACACTGGCTGCCCGTGAAAAAACGAACAGAATTCAAAGCGCTCACCCTTGCTTACAGGGCAATAAACGAAGTTGGCCCCCACTATTTACGGAAAAGAATCCGTAAATCCCATCAAACAAGAAACCTAAGATCCAATTATCTTGAACTCCTCGTCACCCCTCGCTTTGCCAAAGCTAGAATAGGAGGGCGGTCCTTCCCCGTCAGAACCACGACCCTGTGGAACTCCTTGCCCGAACACATCAGAAAAGCCAACTCGGAGTCTAGCTTCCGGAAATCCTTGAAGACGTGGCTCATTAGTCTTCCTTAGCACCTTGCGGATTCCAACATACTCACCCCACCTGTTTCTATGTCTCCGCTGCCAGCGCCGGGACACTCCCGTTGGGGGTAGCCGCGCGCTCTATAAGCTACATAATAATAATAATAATAATGGTTCCTCATTAAAAGTGCATAAAAGGGCTACTTACCTGCCCATTCCTTGACCACTTTGTACAGTGTATTTTTCTCACGACAATGGTGCTCCCGCTTAACCGATTGATTTAGCTCTTGAATGAGGTTGAAAGACTTCATTGTACTTTGATATTCATTTTCTCTCTCTTTCTCTTTTTCTTTGGATTGCCGTGATTTTAAACTTACTAGATTGCATGTTTTTGCTCATGATCTGCGATGCGTGTTTGGCACTTGCTACTTGCTAGATTACATGGTGTTATTTTTGATTAATGGTGTGTAGTTTGACATTTATTGCCTAAATTGTTTGAATAAATAGTGTCACTCCTGACTCAATTCCTGCATTTTCAGACGTGTGTCTTGTTATTTCAAATAGCACATTTCCGTAAATTATGTGGTAAAAACCACACTCTATCAGTAGAGAGAAGGACAGCGCCAGATCTACAAAGATATGGTGCTGCTGCTCTCTTGCCAAGCACTGGTACACAATCAGGCTGTCTTGCACCACACACACACACCTTTGCACCATATCTCACATATGTCACCATTTCACAGTGTGAGTCTAGCACATGTTTTGTATGAAAGGGTACCAGTCTAGTGCAAAACAATGGGTCTGATTCACAAAAATAACTTACACTTTAAGTAATTTACACTTTTGAGTAAGTTTGGAACTTTTGGCTATTCACAAAATCCAAGTGAAAGTTACTCCTAAAAAGGCAGTAGTAAGTTGAATTAAATCTTTAATTAATTTACATATATTAAATTAAAATAGTATTTCCGAAGTATAAATTAAATAATAAATTCCTGATACAGTAAAAATATATTTCTTTAATATGCTTTAATAGCTATTAAAAGTGATGTCAAGAATTAAATATAAGTAATTAAATTATATGTATTATTTATGTTTTTTTAAAGTTGCATTAATTTGTGCACTAAAACTTATTATTAAAATATTTTAAAATTAAATAATAAATGTGTACTATTGTTATATATTTTTAACATTATATTAACTTTATTTATATTTTGACCTATTTTAAATAATGTTTTTTTATTTACTATTATTTCCTATGGGGTTTTGTTTAAAACCCCTGCCTCCATTACTTTCTATGGGATGGTGTTGCAGTACCAGTGGTTGTCAGGGTGTGGTGCTGACTTACTACTACTTTGACAGTTGTAACCTACACTCGTACATTTGGTCCCACCCTCTTTTTCGGGGGGTGGAGGCATGTGAGTTACACTTTTTGAGTAACTGTACATCTTGGAATATGTGAATAGCCCAATAGTAGCAAATGTACTAATAATTGTAAATTACTCAAAAGAGTAAGTTACCTTACCCGAATATGTTTACACTAACTTTAAAACTTTTCCCACTTTGTATGTATGCTGTACAGTGCAAAACACATGCAATGTTTGAAAAGTTTGGAGAAATAAAAACATTCCTCCTACTTTGGGGCCGATTCTGATCTCGGCCGGTAGGGCTCCGAATCGGATTCGGCTTAACCGGATCCGATTCGGAGCCCTATTTCCCGACCGATTCGTACGCGCGTCCGGGCGAGCGAGTACGATGCGACTCGCCGACCGACTCGTCCGGGCGTCCCGACCGCTCCGACCGACTCGATCCCGGGTCTAACCGCACCGACCGACTCGCACGGACACGACTCGCACCGCGCAATGGAGACGTTCCCCGGCCGGGTAAGTACGATGCGCGCCGCGAGCAGTCCGACCGAGCCGCGCACTCCGGCTCGTAAGAGCTGTCGGAGCCGTACTTTGGGGGTCCGTGTCGGACCCCCCTGTACGCGTAGCCGCGCGAGTCGCACACAGGGGGGACCCATGGGTTCCCCCTACCTGTGCGTGTACGGCGCGAATCGCTTCGCCGCGTACACGCTGTAGGGGGCGCCCTTGTCTGCATCGCACCCATTGAGTCAATGGGAGCCCGCGTACGCGTTGTACGACAGGCTCCCATTGACTTCAATGGGAGTCCGACCGACTCGAGTCCGATGGCATCGTACTCGTTCGGTCGGGCTGCACGGGTCCGATTCGGTCGGATATCTCTCCGGGTCCGGCTCGGTCGGAGAGATTTCCGGCCCGAATCGGAATCGGCCCCTTTGTGTCTGCCACAAGGAGGTGTAATTTTTGGGCACGAAGCCCTGTCTACCATTGTTCATAGAGGGCCTTGTGTCAAAAACCACAGGTGGTAGTGTGGGAACGCCCACACGGGACGCCTCCTTGATGCACAGTATAGCAAAGCTGAGCAAAGCACTACTTTGCGTTTCTTTTAAGCAACTTTCCAACGAGAATAGGGTGCGCACTGAAAAGTAAGGGGCAGAGTGACTAATATTACATGCAACGGGGCGCAGCACCCAAATAAAGATATGGAGTTGCTGCTCTCTTCCCAAGCGCTGGCACACGTTGAGGCTGCCTGGTGCATAGGCCTTGGTGTTAAAAACCATGGGTGATAGCATGGGAAGGCCACGTGCCACCGATGGAAGCCCACATGACGCAAATTAGTGCACAGCTCTAGTTGCATAAGTTTTCAAACAACTTTGCAAACAAATAAAAGCTTTGCGCAGGAAAGTAAAGAGTTTATCAACACTTTGCACAAAGTTTACATCACTTTTGCAAAGTATTCATAAATTTGGCCCGTAGTGTCAGTATGCAACATTTTTTAATTTTACTCTCTGTTTAAATAGTGCCTCATATTGTGAATGGCTTCAAAGCACTAAAAGTAAAACCACTATGAATAGTAAGGTTCTAATTTTATACACATATTTTTTACTTTGTAAGGAAAAATCCTTTTCATGTTGTTTATTATATATCTCTCTTGATTATATTCTGATGAAACTTTGCATTCTCCTCCTCTTCTTGTAGAGAGGGGCAGGGAACCCCTACTGTGCATTTGCAGATCAGGTGGGCAGTGCTATCAGGGGCTTTAATTCCTGCTGCTCTTTCCCTACACCTCAGGTAGCTTTGATGTTACCTTGCAAGGGGGCTGAATGAGCAGTGAGAATGGGGCTTACAGGGGGAACAGTAAGTAAAAGAAAAGCAAAACAAGCCTTGTGAGCTAGTGAAAGGCTTTAGCATGGCTAGCAAAGCACTTTGGATGAGGCTGACCTTGCAGTGCCAATCCAGTGCAGCACTTTGGATGAGGCGGACCTTGCAGCGGCAGCCCAGAGCAGCACTTTGGATGAGGCGGACCTTGCAGCGGCAGCCCAGAGCAGCACTTTGGATGAGGCGGACCTTGTAGTGCCAATCCAGAGCAGCACTTTGGATGAGGCTGACCTTGTAGCGCCAGCCCAGAGCAGCACTTTGGATGAGGCTGACCTTGCAGTGCCAGTCCAGAGCAGCACTTTGGATGAGGCGGACCTTGTAGTGCCAATCCAGTGCAGCACTTTGGATGAGGCGGACCTTGCAGCGGCAGCACAGAGCAGCACTTTGGATGAGGCGGACCTTGCAGTGGCAACCCAGAGCAGCGCTTTGGATGAGGCCGACCTTGCAGTGCCAGCCTAGAGCCGCACTTTGGATGAGGCGGACCTTGCAGTGCCAGCCCAGAGCAGCACTTTGGATGAGGCGGACCTTGCAGTGCCAGCGCAGAGCCGCACTTTGGATGAGGCGGACCTTGCAGTGCCAGCCCAGAGCAGCACTTTGGATGAGGCGGACCTTGCAGTGCCAGCCCAGAGCAGCACTTTGGATGAGGCGGACCTTGCAGTGGCAACCCAGAGCAGCACTTTGGATGAGGCCGACCTTGCAGTGCCAGCGCAGAGCCGCACTTTGGATGAGGCGGACCTTGCAGTGCCAGCCCAGAGCAGCACTTTGGATGAGGCGGACCTTGCAGTGCCAGCCCAGAGCAGCACTTTGGATGAGGCTGACCCTGCAGTGCCAGCCCAGAGCAGCACTTTGGATGAGGCCGACCTTGCAGTGCCAGCCCAGAGCAGCACTTTGGATGAGGCTGACCCTGCAGTGCCAGCCCAGAGCCGCACACAGAAGCTGGCAAATCCTGTGTCATCCCATGCTGGGCAGGGTCTGTGCAGACGATGGAGGGGTGGTGGGCGGAGGGTTTTGGTATCTAAAGCCCAATGGGCGTAACACGCCTGCCTACTGTAGTGCAGTTAACAATGGGCAAGTGGAAGGTGGTTTCCTGGCACATCAGGTAAGAAGAACAATCAAGCCAGGCTGCTTTCTACAGGAAGCAGTTGGGGTCATGAATGCTGAGATAGTTCACTCGAAGCAAAGTATAAATGCTGCACCGAGCATGGGCTATGCGGCTGTGGGAGGTGAGCATCCCAAAACACTAGCTTTTACTAGGATGGTGCATGCCCATGAAACAGACATC
The DNA here is from genome assembly GCA_963921515.1 of Calotriton arnoldi. Taxonomy (NCBI): domain Eukaryota; kingdom Metazoa; phylum Chordata; class Amphibia; order Caudata; family Salamandridae; genus Calotriton; species Calotriton arnoldi. Next base: position 61,571 of record CAWUFW010003833.1, read on the forward strand.
TGTAGGTCCTATTGCTGGCACTGTGAAAACTCTGACTCCAAAGGAATTCAAGCAACTCCTGTAATAAACATGGAGGGACACTTGGTCGCCAATTTGGAGTCTCAGAGTTAGACTTTGTTATAATTCAGATTCAATGTCAGTTTGCTTCTTGAATGAAATCTATCTTTGAAATACTCTCTGTAATTGAAGTTGCTGTGTTGCAATGGGTTAGGACCCCGTGTTGGGACCCTTCATGGCAAACCAGCCTGTACCCCTGCTTGTGAAACTGGTATCCTGACTCTTTACTTGGATCCTAGCGTCAGGCTAAGTTAGCATGCACAGGGCTAGTCCTGTCCCCAGGTATGCAAGGTCCAGAACCTGGCTGTGACCGAGAGGGGTGCACCTAGTGGGGAGATGAGTTGGCCTAACGGCTAGGGCAGTCGACCTCGAATCTGGGGAACTGGGTTCGAGTCTCGGCAATGATGCTGAACATCCTGTGATTCTGGGCAAATCACTTAATCTCCCCGTGCCTAACAAAAATGAATGTGTCCTCATGTAATGCAACTGGTGCTATGTAAAGCGCTCTGATACCTGATTCGGGTCAAGTTCGCGCTATATAAAACTCTGTGAAATAAAGAAAATACCCTCATATTGGGCAATGGACTGCTGTTCCTGCCCTGGGGGCATCACTTGCTGGTGGCAGCGTATTGTGTTCTGTGAACCTTTAGTGAAGCCTTTTTCTTCGAGTCAGAGAGACTGCGGTCTATGGACCCCTCCCTTGGAGAATTCCACTGCTTTGTGAACTTGCAGTGACATCCTGTGTGCAAGCTGCATGTGTTCATGTGCAGTGATTGTGTATCACATGTATGGTAGTAGGACTCCGTGTGATGTACGAGTCCAAGTACTGACACCAGTGGGGTCCATTTTGGATGCCTCTGGTTAGCCTGACACAAAATGGTGGTTGAGGACAGCTGTCCCAAACAATGGAAGGGTTCTGAGTCCACGCCCACGGCTGGCAGTTGGAGCTCCGGACACTGCAGAGAGAAGGAAGGAGACAGAGTTACCTTTAGAAATTCTATGACGACTTTGTGAGCCTGCTGCTAGGTTCAGCCTGAGCTCATATGGTAGGGGTGGAGGTAGGGCTGATGGGTGGTACAGCAGTTTCTGTTGTTCAAGGTGTTGTTCTAAATAGGACGTGCCCTCTTGTCTGATTCCCACTTCAGGAAGGTGCAGAAAATTCGCACTTGATTGTGCCCTTGTTTTCGATGTTCGTGGTTGGAGCTGGCTCCATTGATACCTGCTATGAGAGCCATCACCTCACACAATGATTGTGTCAGAGGAGCAGTCAGAATATGACATTTCAAACGGAACCAGCCCAAACCGAGTCTGAAATCGTAGACAGTCAATCCACATCCCCTGCCTGGAAAATGTGTATAAAAGTGGAAACTGTGTTCTTGGGACTGAACTGTGTTCCAGTTCCAAGTCCTTCTCGACCAATGAAGAGTGTGATGCAGAGAGGAGGCAAAGAGCTGCTAGGTAACCATGGCTGGCGCCTGCATGACAGCCACTCTCCCAGGCAAGAGCTGACATCACTCGAAGCCTGCACATCTTGCTGGAGAGGCTGAAGATCTGCCTAGCACCGAGAGCCTGCTGCTTCTCTTCCCAGAGAAAGAAGAAGAGTGCCTGGTCAATCAGGAAGAGAAACTGTACAGGAGGAGAAGTCAGCAGTGTTCTCAGCATGAAGAGCACACAAAAGTTTCAGACCGGCTTTGGGAGCAAAGCTGGAGTTGACCCGCGCCATGAGGGGTCTCCCATTTCAGGCCCATCAGTAGATGGTGCACAGAAATCAAGCCAAGAAGTCAACCCATGCTGTCTGGCACGCCTATGATGCCCAAAGACGTGATGCTGCCGACCTCCTAAGCGAATCCAGAGGAGGAGCTTCCACCAAAACAGGAGCCGATCTCCGCTTGTCTGAAAAAGCATCCCCTGTGCGAATCAGGCCCAGAGGCTGCAACTGCTCTCAATGAGCATCCTTCGGTCTCAGCCTGGAGACCGCATCTGCCGGGACAAGCACCTGCTGGGACAAGCAACTGCCGGGACAAGCACCTGCCGGGACAAGCACCTGCCGGGACAAGCACCTGCGGGACAAGCACCTGCCGGGACAAGCACCTGCTGGGACAAGCGACTGCCGGGACAAGCGACTGCCGGGACAAGCACCTGCCGGCACCTGCCGGGACAAGCACCTGCCGGGACAAGCAACTGCCGGGACAAGCACCTGCCGGCACCTGCCGGGACAAGCACCTGCCGGGACAAGCACCTGCTGGGACAAGCACCTGCCGGCACCTGCCGGGACAAGCACCTGCCGGGACAAGCACCTGCCGGGACAAGCACCTGCCAGGACAAGCAACTGCCGAGCAGCTTTTCCGCCGTGCCCCAGTCTCAGGTGAAACCGCTGCTGCGGCCCCATGTCAGCAGAGACACCACTGAGAGTGCCTACTAGAGGAGCATACAACAGTGCTGGTCAACCACGGCAGCATGAGCAGGTAACAGGGCATCGCACAAAAGACGAGCTCTGCCACAGGAAAGGTGACTGTTGCCGAAGGGGAAACAGCCATTACAACGCGGCTGTTTCCACGCAGGGCCTTTACCACGCAGGTATTGCCACGCACACATTGTTACCACGCATAGCCATCACCACGCATTTTTTTAACAACGTACGTGGTGAGGGCATATGCTGGTAACGGCACCTGCATGGTAAAGGCAATCGGCATCGTTAGAGGACCGAAGAGGTACTTTCGCTTCCTCTTGTCGACGTGTGTGCAGTGCCTCGTCCGGAAAAGGTAAGGTGGATTGTTGATTTTAGTTTAAAAGATCTGGGGGCCAGGGGACAGATAGGAGGGGGTCATGCAGGGTTAGAGATTATTAGGATTAGGGTCGGTATTTTTTAAACAGGGCGAGGGGCGCACTGGGAACAAGAATTAGGGCTTAGGGCAGAGACGAGAATTTTATAAACAGGGCAGGGGCGCGCTGGGGTCTCGATTTAGGGATTAGGGCAGTGACGGGTATTTTTTTTAACAGGGCAGGGGCGAGCTGGGGACAAGAATTAGGGCTTAGGGCAGAGACGAGTATTTTATAAACAGGGCAGGGGGCGCCAGGGGTCTCGATTTAGGGATTAGGGCAGTGACGGGTATTTTTTTTAACAGGGCGAGGGGCGCACTGGGGACAAGAATTAGGGCTTAGGGCAGAGACGAGTATTTTATAAACAGGGCAGGGGGCGCCAGGGGTCTCGATTTAGGGATTAGGGCAGTGATGGGTATTTTTTTTTTAACAGGGCAGGGGCGGGGGGCGTGGCTTGGCGCCCAGCGGGAATGGCGGCGCACGGGTGAAGCTCCCGGAGGAGTCTCGGAATAACCCACTTCTAGGACCGAGTTGTGACTCGGAATGGACGACGGAAAGTAGATGAAGGTTGGGAGAACACCCTGAAGCCTTCGCTACCATCAAATCTGATCAGCAAGCATATTTAAACCGGTAATATGTTCTCTGTCAAAACCGTACTCTCGCGGCCGCCATTTTGAATTTTTGCCGCGATTGCGGATTTTTCTGATTTACATCCCGAACCTCTATTAACTCCTGTAATGATGTTCCCAGAATATCCCACCACCTAATAGTTGCTGGAAGACTCATCATCTAACGGAATTAGGAAGTTACAGCGAGCATAACGTTTTTTAGAGGTTCGTGGCAGGAATGCATGGCGGCCATTTTAAGATATTTGAGTCAGCCTTCACAGAGAGCATTGGTTTCGCGTTACAGGCTGCTGTAGAGAAATAAGCGCGATGAGCTCACCACTACATCCACAGACTGTTTTTTGGATGCACTCAGCATAACTCAGCTTTTGACAAATGTTTGGCTTTTCTTCAAGACAAAGAGATATATGTTGATTGTGGGTGCAATAGGTAGATGAGGATGCTCTGAGGTTCTTGTCAGTGCCGGCCTCAGGTTTTATAAAAGATCCTCAGAAGGAGTGTTCCTTTTGCTCCCATATTGTTCTGTTGACTGGTGGCGAGGGGGCTTGTTCAGAGGTTTATGGGCAGAACAAAAGTACTCAGTTCGTCCAGCTCCAAGAAATTTTTTTTATAAAAAACTCCAGAATCTTCACCGAATTTTCTAGGCTTGAGGAGTCTTTGTTATCCTCACCTCGACAACTAGAAACAACTATGGATCCTTCCTCTGGCCCTACTGGGAAATCTCTTACCAAGCGCCTCAAGAAGGACCCTCCTCGCCACCCAAGTCAGCCTCACCTGTGTCGATGGAGTTGCTGCTTGAGGAAATCAGAGCCCTCCGACCCTTTATGGAAGAGACTAATACCAAGCTGCAAATTTTAACAGATAACTGGTCCCAACTGGACACGAGAGTTACAGAAGTTGAAAATACTGTTTCCTCCCTAAAAGACACATGTGCAGGTGTTTCTCAGCTGCGATCTCAGGTATCCACACTCCAGAAACAAGTCGAGGAGCTTGAGAACCGTAATAGACGAAACAACCTACGCATTTACGGTATGGGAGAAGGACTTGAGGGTTCGGACTCTCTCGCTTTCTTTAAATCCTTTCTCCCTAAACTACTTCAAATGCCAGAGGGGACTCAACTCAATATTCAGCGAGCTCACAGGTTAGGTCGGATTCCATCTCAAACTAGTTCTCCACAGAGACCAAGAGGAGTCATCTTATATTTCTTAGAATATACAGATTTATTGAAGGTGCTTGCGGCGGTCAAAGCTTCTCCAAAAATAACATGGTCAGGCTCGTCTTTATTCTTCACACAAGACTATGCTAAAGCTACTGCCAACAGACGCAAAGCTTTCCTGAATTTGAGAGCGGATTTACGTTCCTTGGGGGCCAGATATGGTCTCTTCCATCCTTGTCTCTTCAAAGTCACGTATAACAACAAAACAACGGTGTATGAAGATCCGATACGTTTACAAAGCTTCATTAACTCTTGTAAGACAGTCGATATGGATTCCTCTGGACCCTCCTCTTCATTTAACGCTTGACGGATTGTTGCTTCTCTTCTTCCTCCCACAAATTCCTTAGACTTTGCTTGCTTAACAGTTATACTCCGTCATCTTAGAAGTGCTTTTTAACAGTTGGTGATATATCTGATACTGTTACTATGATGTTACAGAATGAGTCACGTTGTTTAGTGTTAACAGTTGGTTCTCCTGTTTCTGTTTTATGAGATAAATGGTTCACGGACATGTTTTGACGCATCTCCTAATCATTGATTGTTATTGTTTCCACAGGTTTTTCTACTCATGTACCGTGGTTTTTCCTTGGTCCTCCGTTTTGTTGATCCCGGTTGCGTTGCCTATCCCATGTGGTCCCATCCATCCTCCCGTATATCCATGACCCTTCCTTTGTAGGTATGTCTTTTTCCCGCATTCCCTCAAGATTGGTGTTGGGTATGTCTTTCGTTTTTTGTCTTTTTTCTTTTGTTGCTTGTATCCTTTCACGTGCTGGTGTCACATGTATTATTAACTCTTCATACTTCTTTGTATCTATCACTTTCTGGATCATTATAATTCTGCTTATTTCTATTCTTACATTCTCCTTTCGCCCACTTCCCAGATTTTTCTCTTCTCTTATTCTTGTCTTCAGCTCACATTTCACGCTCCTGTTACATGATCTGCCTATTTTTCTTAACTTTAAAGTCGAAGAAACTGCTCCTTTCCTGTTTGGTATCTCTCTTATTTCATATGGCTATTACAATGAATTGGACTTATGTTTCACAATTTCAGTACAAATTGTTTTTATTTACTTATGTCATTAAAATTGATCACTTGGAATGTTAGGGGATTAAACTCTCCCATCAAAAGGCAGAGAATTCTTACCTACTTAGCCAAATTAGAAGCCGATATTGTATTCTTGCAAGAAACCCACCTCTCGGATGTTGAATCATTAAAGTTGAAAAGAGGCTGGGTGGGGGAGGTCTTATTTTCCCCAGGGGATGGAAAACGTAATGGAGTGGTGATAATGTGCCGTAGATCCTTTCGTTTACAGTCTTGTCCCAAGACTCGGATGCTGATGGTAGATGGTTAAATGTTAAGTTATCCTTGAAGGGTGTTCCAATCTCTCTTCTTAATGTCTATGCCCCTACATGCGGAGAACCTTCCTTTTGGCCCACACTGGCTAAGCAAATTACCCAACACATGGAAGATAATTTCATTTTGGCGGGTGATTGCAATCAGACCTTTGATCCATTTATTGACAGGAATTCCAAAGTTTCCTTCATTCCCAACAAACCCCATAGATCTTTTGTGCATGCTATTAATCAACACAAACTCTTGGACGCGTGGCGTCTTTGTAACCCAACTACCAGAGAGTACTCTTTTTATTCCCCTTCCCATCAAACTCAATCAAGGATTGATTACAAATTTGTCTCTCACAACATCTCACAAACTCTTACAAATGCAGAGATTGGTCCCATCCTATTATCAGATCACGCACCTGTCTCGATTGGCCTCGATATTATACCTAAAGTTACAGGCCCCAAAAGATGGCGCTTCAATAATGCCCTCCTTCTAGACCCAAAGTTTACTGCCTCGTTTACTACCTTTTTTGATGAGTTCTACGAGATGAATCAAACAGATTCCATACCATGTTCAACTATATGGGATGCTTTCAAAGCCTCAGCGAGGGGTTTCATAATTGGCTTTGTTGCAAAGAAACAAAAACTTTTCCGTAAATTAACTAAGGATCTCCTTCAAGATATTAAAAGATTGGAGCATTCTTTCTACACTTCACACTCGAAAGATTGTCTCACAGCTCTTATAAATGCCAAAATGCAATTTAATAAGAAAATCAACGTAGGATGCTTCATTATATTTGTTAAAATCCAGTGCAAAATTTTACGGGGGCAAAAATAAGGCTGGAAAACTATTGGCTAATTATTTAAAAGTTAAACAAAATAAGCTGAATATTGAGTCTATTTACGACAACAGATTAGACCTAAAATTTAAAGATGATGAAATTTTGAATGAATTTTCTCTCTTTTACAAGTCTCTGTACGCCTCTGAAACACAACCCTCTGAAAATTCTCTTAAGCACTTTTTCTCTGGTATTCTAAAACCTCAAAACACTTTGCCAAACCTATCTTCCCTAGAGTCTGATTTAACATATCAAGAATTGTTAAAGGCTCTTCAACATCTCAAAAGGGACAAAGCACCGGGACCAGATGGTTTCACCGTAGAATTTTACCAACACTTCTCTAAACTCATAATGCCCAAGTTACATTCTCTATTAAATTCCTTTAGTACATTAGGTTGTTCCTCGGGTTCTTTCTCAGAAGCTCATATTTGCCTTATTCCCAAAGAGGGCAAGGATTTTAAATATTGCAAGAATTATAGGCCTATATCCCTGGTTAACATAGACTACAAAATTTTTTCCAAAGCATTAGCCATACGATTAGACTCATACCTACCTGACTTATTGGGGAAAGAACAATCTGGATTCGTTAAGGGGAGATTTATTACTGACAATACGAGACTTCTTTTTAACGTTTTGTCTAAATCCTCCCATTTAAAATACCCCCTGGCAGCAATTGCACTAGATGCTGAGAAGGTGTTTGACAGAGTTGAATGGACCTTTTTGTTTTACACTCTCAAGTGGTTTGGCTTTGGTCCTAAGTTTACCTCCCTAATTTCTCTTCTCTACTCCAATCCTCGTGCGGCAGTATGTGCAAACGGCTTGATCTCACCATTTTTTGATTTAGGGAGAGGAGTGCGTCAGGGATGCCCACTCTCCCCTTTCCTTTTCAACCTGGCTTTAGAACCTTTTCTCTCCAAATTACGTCAAAATCCTGACTTATATGGCTTTCAATCATCTAACTCCCATATTAAACTCGCAGCATATGCTGATGATATTCTGCTTTTCATGTCCAAACCAGGTGACTCAATACCTACTTTTTTGGCGGAGGTACAGCCTTACTCTAGTATCTCTGGATATAAATTGAATAACGATAAATGTGAGATTTTACCCTTAACTAAATACACTTTCAAGTCGGACTTTTGTGCTTCCAACTTTACCTGGAGTCCTCACCACATTAAATATTTAGGACTACACGTGACCTCTTCAATAGCTGATACGGTGGCACTCTGCATGACCAAATGCATACAAAAGGTTTCGGATTTAGCCGCTAAATGGCATCCCCTTTTTGGGGTCGTCTAGACACTATAAAGATGATGTTGTCACCTATAATTTTATACACCATCTCTAATATTCCAGTCCCTATTCCTAAAATTTTTTATAAGAAAATCAATTCCACACTCTCTTCCTTCCTATGGAGTAACAAGAGATCCCGAATGTCTTTATTTAAATTAATTCGTCCCAAAACAGAAGGTGGGGTTAACTTCCCAGATTTTCAGACATACCAGACAGCTTTTCTCCTACGTCAAGCATCCCTTTGGTTACTCGAATCTGTAGACGATTGCCCTTTATGGACTACAATTGAGCACTTCTTTTTATCCCCTTTCTCTTTTCACGAATACCTTTCCTTTTCACGTAAACCACAGGTTTTGTCTACTCCCATAATCAAATTGACCTCGAAGCTTTTGGATCCCACACTTGCTTCCACACAAAATACTATGGATCTATTCCTTAATTCCACAATTTGGCACAACAAAGGTCTAACTATTCGGAGTAAACCTTTCTATTGGAAGACTTGGCGACAGAGGGGTCTGATTTGGATTCATCAGTTATTTTCACAATCAAACTTTTGATCCTTTCCCTCTCTTAGTCAATTATTCGACTTACCTGCCTCGAGCATTCATAAATATAGATTACTTAAAACTGCTGTGATGGACAGATACACTCAAGTATCCGCCACACCCACTACCTTCACTTCATCAGACCCTTCCCCTATACTTTGCACTTTATTAAAAACTAGACCCAGAGCTTCTACTATATATAAGTATTTACAGGGCGGGGACGTTAATAGGCAGAAATCTAAAACAGAGGAGGCATGGGAACGGGATCTCACGTCAACATGGCCAGTCTCTTTTGGAATAAAATATGGTTTAAACTACGTAAATCATCCAGGGCAGCTAACACAACACAGACGCTGTTTTTTGTGTACAACAGACTTTTACTTACACCGAGTGCCTTGAGCAAAAGATTTACGACTGTGTCAGACGCTTGTTGGACATGTTCCTCTTCAAATGCTGACCTATTTCATATGATATTTTCATGTCCGATTGTAAAAAATTTCTGGAGGCAAGTGTGGTTTCAAACTAATCTGATTTTTGGAACTAGATTTTCTTTTTCCTTCATTCATGTTTTCTTAGGTAGTCTTGCGCCTTGTTGGGAGAATGTTACACTTAATGTTAAAATTATTGACCTGTTATTAGCGGTTGCATTTCAACAGATCACCGTAAATTGGAAGGATTTCTCTAAAATCTCCTATAAGGCATGGTGGTATACTGTTTGTCATAATCACAGGTTGGATACCTCCTTTGTTTATACTATACACTTGGCAACGAAACGTTTAGATCTGTGGTCACCTGTTACAGTATACCTAGATGTCTGTGCCAAACAATGTTTCCAATTACAACCATCCCAGCAAGAAGTTCTAAAACCCCCCTAAACCCACTATATGTTCCTACAATATCTATTAATTAACTACTTATAAGATTCATTCGTATTGTTTAGATCTTTCCAAATTTACCCATAAGTCCGGTTTCTTACTCTTTACTGTAGCAAAATTTATTGTAATGACATGTATTTAATGCTATGAACTCTGTATTGACACCTTTACTTCTACTAATAAAATTTTCTTTTTGAACTTAAAAAAAACAGGGCAGGGGCGCGCTGGGGTCTAGATTTATGGCTTAGAGTATGGTCATGTATTTTTTAAAAGGGCAGATTTTACCATACATGCTTTACAACAAAATACGTTGTAAAAGCATGCGTGGTAAAGGTTATACGTGGTGAAAGCATTCGCGTTGTAACACATGCGTGGTAAAGGCATGCGTTACAACGGAATGCGTTGTTACATCATACAACCTTGCCGAAGCATTGCCTTTAATTTTGGTACAAATTCTTTACTTGAATACAAACTACAAGTGAGAAGAGATCTAGTTAACTGTGCTTGTGCCTAATTATTGCTTGTGATTATTTTATAGTAGACTATCCATCGGCACAACAACCACTCCTTGGACGGTCACTTAGCAGGTGTCGCAGCGGGTGGGATGCCTAACTAGACATCGTAGTTGATTTCTGACCTTGCAATTGAGTCCCATTGAATTTTGTCATATTATGCATTGTAGTGATAATAAAATGTTGTCTTTTTACTTCAATAAGCACTGGACTAGACAACACATTTGTTTTATTTGATGCTTGACTATTGAGTTCTGAACTTGTACGCCTCGCACTACCTCCCTGAGACATCTTTGGCTGCTCGCCCATGCTATCCCGAGAGTTAATTGTGGTAAGAGTGTACTTGGCCCAGTTTGCAGAGTCATAGTAGGACAGTTCCCAGGACATCAGTGGTAAGTGATCTCAGGGTCCATAGTTGGGGCAGAGTAACCCCGGTGTGCTCTCTGGCCTCCCAAATGGGGTCTAGAAACCTATTTGTAGATGCTTGCTGATGCTAACTTGATTTTATTGACTCAAATGGTGCTCAATAATTATCGCACTCCCAACCTGTCGCGCCTCAACAGGGAAACAAAGTTCTTAGAAATTCAGTCCATCCAAAGGGAACCAGACTAGATGATCCGCCGCGTCCTCAGCATTTTCTTGGCAGTCCTAATGCTGCACCCCAGGTGTGTAATCTTCAGTTATCTCCGCAGGCAAATCAAGGTGTTACGGTGTTGATTGACGCTCCTCCTTTGAGGAATAACAACACAAATACTTCCTGGCCTTAAAAAATAAAACAATTCCCTGGTTACCATAACTTGAGGGGAAGGGGGTGTGTGCTTATATCTGCTCTCTTCCATTTCTAAGGTCTAAGATGACCCCAGTTCCCATAAGGCTCTTTTATAGGCCCACTCCTTCCATCTATCACTTAGGTCTTCGCCTCACTTTAGATCGCAGTTTGGGAGTGGACTCCATTCTGACAACAAACCACAAGTCACTGAATATGCATCAATTACCCTGATTTATAATAGGTATTCCTGCTTTTCCTGACTTGCAAATTCTGACTGATGTATGGATTCCTAATCATGTGACCTTCCTACCTCGCCTCTTGATAAAGGACGGGGTAATATCGAGCAATCCACATGAGTTAATTCCGGCCATAACTTTCAATCAATGGCTAGTGGGGAAGCCGATCATTGGCACGGGGAGGCTATCATTTCAAACTTACCATCCAATAATACATCCCTACCTGGCATGGAAGGCATTATTCCCACCAATACCTCTGATAAACTGCTCCATTTGTTATCTTATATGTTACTTGTCTACGTCTGACGCTAGGCAATGAAAAATGAGTTATTTTATTAAAGGGATTTGACATTATTTTTTTGCAGGAAACCTTGGCAATATTCTATACATAGATGGATTTAATGTTTCTGCTGCCCCCTCAGCCTCTGGTGGTCTGATAGTTTGACTCTCTGTAAATTAATTTTTGACTTTTGTAATTAAGAACACCAAATCTGTAAATATACAATCTCTGGTACTTAGATCTGAACAAGGCTTTAAATTCACATTGACACATTTTGACAACTTTGGTGCTCTTCTCTTGGCTAATTTTGGGTGCTTAACCACCTTTTTGGGTGAAGCATTACACAGTTTCTTTGACCCCTCTGGTTATGTTATGTTAATAAAAATTTCTATAGCGCACGTACACCAAGAGGTTTCATGGCGCTTAAACTTGGTCAGTGTCAAGGCGAAGGCGGATTATGCATAAGCCTGCTCAAACAGCCATGTCTTGAGCATTTTTTTGAACCCCAAAAGATTATTGCAAGATCTAATCGCTAGTGGAAGTGAGTTCCAGAATTTGTGGGCCAGATGGGAGAACCTACACCCTCCCTGGCGTTTGAGCTTGTAGGTAGGGGTAGTTAGCAGCTGGAGATGTGCTGAGCGCAAATTACGGGTGGGAACATGCCTTGATATCATGCAACTGATGAATTTAGGGCTCCTGCAGTGAAGGGCTTTGAAAATTAGGCACCCTGTCTTAAAGGCTGCCCACTGGGCGATTGGGAGCCAATGAAGTTTTGAAAGTAGAGGACTGGCAGATTGCCATTTTGGCCGTTTATGGATAAGTCTCGCAGCTTGGTTTTGTACCAGCTGGAGACGTTTAAGTAAAAACAATGGAAGGCCGAGGTAAATAGAGTTGGAGAAGTCAAGACGAGAGAGAACCAGGGCAATCACTACCTGTATAAGAGCGGTGTGGGTAAGCAGGTGGGCAATCTTCCTAAATTTGCGTAATTGGAAGCATGAGGAGACCACTGCCCCTACTTGACCTCTAAATGAGAGATCAGCATTTATGGTGATTCCTAGACTTTTTACGGAGGGGGACGGGATGGGGGAGGTCCCAGTTCAGTCGGCCAATAGTGTGGGCCCCAAAAGATCTGGCCTTTTCCGGGCAGGACTAGTTCGGTCTTGCCCGGATTAAGTTTGAGATGGTTATGGTCCATCCAACTCTGGATATAGAGCATGGTGTCTTGAAATTCCTGAATTGAGTCAGGGGAGTTGTCGATGGTGAAGACAAGCTGAAGATCATCCGCGTAGTTGAAGGTAGTCGACTTCCTGTTCCTTAGAGAGTGAATCAAGGGCAGGAGGTAAAGATTAAACAGGTGGGGGGACAATGATGACTGGTGGGGTGGGGTCAAAGAACAAAATGACTTCTTGCGGATGATTTTTTTGCTAAGCGAAGTAATCTGAGAAACTCATTATGGGACAAGCTCAAGAATCCCACAGGATCATCTCAGGATCGTTCAACCTTTGTCCAGTTGAAAATCGACAGTCAAAGAGATGTCTTAATTGACATCCTTGCTATGTTCAATATGACAAACTGAAATTTAGACTTCACAAATGATGCCACGTAGCAGCTTATATAGCGAGAGGTGCCAAAGTATAATTGATAATGTCTTTGTAACATCTGATCTTCTCCATTTTGGTACTGAATTAAAATAATAACCGCAGCGGCCACAACCCTCTGGTGTCACCATGTGATTTTCCTGCCCAATCTGAACACTCAGGCCTCGTTCTCCTTAAGAGAGAAGATATTGGGAGGCAGGGGCTAACAAGATTAAACCCAAGCCATGTTGATTAAAGAGCGGTCGCATCTTCAGTGGATAACTCTGAAATCTGTCTGAGCGAGCGGGCCATGGGTTTCAGTATCCTTTCAGCACACATCACTTTGACACATCAAATAGTGGCAGATCTGAGGGCCACTTCCTATATGTGAAGTAAGTCTTTGACTATTAAAATTAAAAATGTAAGTGTGATAATAAATACTTACATCTTGGCTTGAGTCAAAGCTACAGAAACCTGGAAGTAATTTCCTGCCATAGGAAAAATATAAACTTTGCATCCTGACTAGGAAAAATTCAATAAAGAATCAAGCAATGGAAAAGCGGATCAAAGTTTATTCCTCCAAAAACTCAAGGGACGTTTGAAGGATTGTACATGCCCCCCATAATTCTCCAATGAGGACATAAAAGTAAGACCAGTTCAGTTTCTACATGGGTGATCACTTTTCTACCCTGTCTGTTTCCTTTGAGTTACAGTGCACTCTGGTCAGCAGTTCTAATTAACCTCTGACCTTTTCTCTACAAGAAGTGGTTGATGTGATGCATATCAGCCCAATACGGCCCCTGGCCCTGTCAGGATGCCTATGCATATTTATAAGTCGAAGGTTAGTCTGAGGGGCTCTTTCCTAACAGCTGTATTTAACACTGTGACTCGGCGCTCCATTCTAGACTCATGGCGGTAATCTATTTTAATCCAATTTTTGAGACGGTGTTGAGAAGTAATCACAAGTTTTATTGGTCAATTTCCCTGATAGACTCTTCCGTTAAGGCTATGGGCAGGGTTCTCATGACGTGACTTCTCATGAGACAACTTCAATTCTGGATTTAAAACAGAAGAACTTTGGCAGATACGCAGCATGGCTTCAGACTCGAGCTATCTGCTGCAGAACAATGCCTTAACGTGCACCATCTTGCAATGAAATATGCAAAGCCCAGAGAGGCTCCCTACATCTTACCTCGATAGATCTTACATCTCCTTTTGATTGTGTTAATAAGTAAAACTCTGGGGAAATAATGGAAAATGTGCGGGTTGATTCTGCTATCATAACGTTTATGATAGATTGACTACCGGAGTACGCGATGGTCGCGGAAGGGACTGCACGGATTCATTTAGTTCAATGACAGAGGCTCCATAGGTAGGCCTAGGCGCCTGTCGATAGGTAGGCCTGGGCGCCTGTCGATAGGGTTGTGTCTTGGCCCTTTTATTTTTATTCTGTATATTAACGGTCTAAAGAATACTGTGGCAAACAGGGCTCTGGACTCACCTAGGCTGGGGAGGAGATCCATCCCTAAACTTCTCCAACGTGGCCGATGCTGTTTTACTATCAGGAGCCCCCAGTGGCCTTCAAATGTTGATTACAATTCATGTTGCATGTATGGAGACTGTGAAGCTGACCACTAATGTATTAAGATCTGACATTTTGAACCTTGGCTTGAAAAATAGCAAATGTAAAACTGTATTTATTGGAGACATAAAGTTTGGCTCTGAAAAACGATTCCAGGACCTTGGGATCATGTTTGATTCCAAGTTAAACTGGAGTGATCTCCTGATCAGGAGACAACAGCATCTCGTGCAGACACCGGGATCTCTTTGATTCCACCTCTGGGCTCGAGCTTGGACCTCCTCCCTAGATGGTTCCTGTGACCAGTGGAGCAGGAGTCTGTGGTTCTAAAACTGACATTCAGAAAAAAGAAAACAAATTCTGAGACTCTTTTAAGGTCTACCCCTATCAGTACCAACATGTTACATGGATGAAGATTTACACTTGGAGTGTCAAGAACACTGTGACGGGGCCTGTTTAAACCTTTTCTATTTTAAACGTGTGCTCGCCTGCAGACTCGTTAATCTCTTTCCATTACAAAGTGTGAAGTTTAGACATGCTCAGAAGAATTAGCATTATATCCGCCTCTTATACAGGCTGATATATTTTTGTTATACACAAAACGGAAACAGAGCTGCACCACATATAGAATGAAGAGACAATGTGATGCAAATAAAATTTAGAACAATTTGACAAAGTCAACTTCTGGCAAAATCCAGTCGTATTTCTTCACTTTATTGTGGATTTATTTCAGATTCATAAAAAACATCAGCCAACACGTTTCGTCCAGTTAAAGATTGGGCTTCTTCAGGGCGTGGTACTTAGATGCTTTAATGGTTGATGACATTAAGGCGTCAAATGAAAAGTCCTTGGCAGAGATACGTAAAGGGTCAATATCTGCCTGTATGTAATTTGACAAAGGTCATTAATGATTTCACCAATTCAAGGTCAGGCAGAAACCTCTACTCCCAAATTCAGGGTTGTATAAGTCCCTGTGGAAGGTATACTCCTGGTATGGAACAGAAGTGCTTCGTGTATGGTTCCCAAGGCGTAGTGGTATTTTTGTTGTTTGTGTTATGGTCGGTGCTGTGTTAACATGGAAGTTTACCTTGGAGCCTAAAATGTCTACATCTGAATTGAGATGAGGCATTTGTCACCTTACTTATTTGTCTTGTTGGTACTTCAGTGTTGCCAAACTTATAAACATGAGATAAAAATTGGCGATCAGGTGCAATAAAACCCCTGTAATTGGCCACTGGCTGGAGAGGCTTTGCGACAGAACGATCATGCCACAGGTCACGCCGGTTTGCTGCAAACCAGTCCACATGGAGTTGCTCTGGGGCGCCAAGACCGGCGCAGAGAAATGGCCCTCAGCCCAGTGCTGCGTTTCATTGCTGGGTAAGGGCAGTAATGAAGAATAGCAAACCAGCTATTTCTTACAGAATAGAAAGGTATGCTTTGAGATCCAGTTTAAGAAACTCGATTTATAGGCTTGCTATTATAGGCTTCTGCTACATTTCAGCATACCACTTAAAAGCAGTGATAGAGTGTTAGGATGGTAGGAACTTGTTATGCATGTTAGTACTGTTCATATTGTTTTTGCTGACTGTACCATACTGTGCTACATTTATTTTCGCATTCTGTGTGGTTACTGTTCATAATTTATGGACTAGAATTGGGCTTTAGAAAATGAACAATTTAAAGTTTTAACCTATGTTTCTTAGGGCTATTTTAGTGTGTTATTAATTTATGGAAGAAGGTTTAGAGTTCCTCTGTGTTTCTAAACTCATCTAACAGGATTAAGTGTGACTAGAGAACGTCACCCATGCATTATTGCTTAGTGGGTTGTGTGCGGGTCGCAGGCCAACTGGGTTAAACATCTGACCCCTGTGGCTCTGGGGAGACTCACAGACCATGACAGGAGTATGCTGAAGACCACCTAAAAGTAGCCCCCATATTACTGTGGGTGTCACTTTGGTCGAACCCAGCCTGAAGCCTAAACAGGGAAATGACATCACGCTGTTTATTGATGAATCAGTGGGGCGAGATTCCGTGTTTCAAACATATGAGGGATGTAAATGAGTGGCCTTGGCTACCCAGATCTCTACATTGATCCAGAAAAGATGACAAAATAAGACAAAAAAGGATTTAAAGTATTTTCTGAAAGTGGAGCTTGATGGAAAGAGATGCAAGTGATTTAAAGAGACTCTACAAGGACAAACCCACCCTTGAGAACAGTAGATGAGATGGAGTCACCCCTGTCAGGGTCAACAGTATCTGCGATCAGCATGTACTGGCGGATTCACGTGCAGTGTGATACCTCTGTTGTGTTGTCCTTTCAACGGTCCTGTTGACTTGTCACGCAGATGAATTTCGTGCCTGTGACAATTCATTCTTCCAAACAGCTACACACTTCACCTTCATTTCTTTAGATGCTCTACACAGTTCCTCCTAAACGATGCGTTGTTCCAGCCCTAAGAGCATTTCAGCTCTCAGCCCTGCCTCTGTTTACTATCAGATTCACTACTGAGGCTGCTGGTGAGAAAAAGCGCTTTCACACTCAGTTAGGAGTTTATGAGAGTTTGATAAAAATGGCCTGATAAAAACACTGAATATGTGTTCAATCATTTAAGTGTAGCAGTTATGTGTAAACACTTTGATTGTGTGTTTCATCATTTCATTGCAGCAGTTATGTGTAATGCTTTGATTGTGTGTTTCATCATTTCATTGCAGCAGTTATGTGTAATGCTTTGATTGTGTGTTTCATCATTTCATTGCAGCAGTTATGTGTAATGCTTTGATTGTGTGTTTCATCATTTCATTGCAGCAGTTATGTGTAATGCTTTGATTGTGTGTTTCATCATTTCATTGCAGCAGTTATGTGTAATGCTTTGATTGTGTGTTTCATCATTTCAATGCAGCAGTTATGTGTAATGCTTTGATTGTGTGTTTCATCATTTCATTGCAGCAGTTATGTGTAATGCTTTGATTGTGTGTTTCATCATTTCATTGCAGCAGTTATGTGTAATGCTTTGATTGTGTGTTTCATCATTTCAATGCAGCAGTTATGTGTAATGCTTTGATTGTGTGTTTCATCATTTCAATGCAGCAGTTATGTGTAATGCTTTGATTGTGTGTTTCATCATTTCATTGCAGCAGTTATGTGTAATGCTTTGATTGTGTGTTTCATCATTTCATTGCAGCAGTTATGTGTAATGCTTTGATTGTGTGTTTCATCATTTCATTGCAGCAGTTATGTGTAATGCTTTGATTGTGTGTTTCATCATTTCATTGCAGCAGTTATGTGTAATGCTTTGATTGTGTGTTTCATCATTTCATTGCAGCAGTTATGTGTAATGCTTTGATTGTGTGTTTCATCATTTCATTGCAGCAGTTATGTGTAATGCTTTGATTGTGTGTTTCATCATTTCATTGCAGCAGTTATGTGTAATGCTTTGATTGTGTGTTTCATCATTTCATTGCAGCAGTTATGTGTAATGCTTTGATTGTGTGTTTCATCATTTCATTGCAGCAGTTATGTGTAATGCTTTGATTGTGTGTTTCATCATTTCATTGCAGCAGTTATGTGTAATGCTTTGATTGTGTGTTTCATCATTTCATTGCAGCAGTTATGTGTAATGCTTTGATTGTGTGTTTCATCATTTCATTGCAGCAGTTATGTGTAATGCTTTGATTGTGTGTTTCATCATTTCATTGCAGCAGTTATGTGTAATGCTTTGATTGTGTGTTTCATCATTTCATTGCAGCAGTTATGTGTAATGCTTTGATTGTGTGTTTCATCATTTCATTGCAGCAGTTATGTGTAATGCTTTGATTGTGTGTTTCATCATTTCATTGCAGCAGTTATGTGTAATGCTTTGATTGTGTGTTTCATCATTTCATTGCAGCAGTTATGTGTAATGCTTTGATTGTGTGTTTCATCATTTCATTGCAGCAGTTATGTGTAATGCTTTGATTGTGTGTTTCATCATTTCATTG
Organism: Calotriton arnoldi; assembly: GCA_963921515.1. Taxonomy (NCBI): domain Eukaryota; kingdom Metazoa; phylum Chordata; class Amphibia; order Caudata; family Salamandridae; genus Calotriton; species Calotriton arnoldi. Next base: position 80,114 of record CAWUFW010003833.1, read on the forward strand.
CAGCAGTTATGTGTAATGCTTTGATTGTGTGTTTCATCATTTCATTGCAGCAGTTATGTGTAATGCTTTGATTGTGTGTTTCATCATTTCATTGCAGCAGTTATGTGTAATGCTTTGATTGTGTGTTTCATCATTTCATTGCAGCAGTTATGTGTAATGCTTTGATTGTGTGTTTCATCATTTCATTGCAGCAGTTATGTGTAATGCTTTGATTGTGTGTTTCATCATTTCATTGCAGCAGTTATGTGTAATGCTTTGATTGTGTGTTTCATCATTTCATTGCAGCAGTTATGTGTAATGCTTTGATTGTGTGTTTCATCATTTCAATGCAGCAGTTATGTGTAATGCTTTGATTGTGTGTTTCATCATTTCATTGCAGCAGTTATGTGTAATGCTTTGATTGTGTGTTTCATCATTTCATTGCAGCAGTTATGTGTAATGCTTTGATTGTGTGTTTCATCATTTCATTGCAGCAGTTATGTGTAATGCTTTGCTTGTGTTGATGAGAAGGTGAGTTTGTGCTAGGATGGTAATGCTCATTGTTTTTATATAAGGCTTTAGCGGTGTCTTATGAATGGCTGATCAGTGGCTGATTTAGTAAACTGGATAAACAATACAACTAGATGCACAGACACAGCTGCACTCAGCCATGCACACAAACCCATTCAATGAACAAGGTCAAATATTGTCTAACTTGCTGTTAACATTCCTGGATTGTGGTACCAGAATACAATTAACAGAATATCGCCTGGCATAAGTATTGTGTCCTAAACATTGATTACAAAAATACCACCTTATTGCAATTAACAATCTACACCCAAAGGGGAGGTAATTCCGTAAACAATATGTGGGATATTTAGTACCAAACATTATATTTATGTAACTAGATTTCAGGACATGATATTTGGGTGAGGGGAGATTTAAAAAAATGATATTTAGGATACAATATTTAGCTCAGACAATATTTGTACAAAGAATATTCTGACATACATCGTTAAGAGACTTCCTCCTACCCTGACACTCCTTCCACTGACACACCTCTGCCATCTTTTTCCAGGGGTCATGGTCCCTATGACACGGTCTTCTTAATGCCTTGATGAACCATGCACACTTCTGCACACAGGTGCCAATAGGTATGTATGTACACTGATTACACACACAGAAAGGCACTCATGCACGCGGATATAAATACACATATGACACAGTCATTCAACTCACTCACAGATACTCAGTCATCGCTGCAGTCTTTTCCACACACAAATACAGACATTAAATACCAAGGCACAATGATGCACACAGACATGCACTGCTACCCACAACCAGGCATTTACAAGTATATTTTGCCACACACATTCACACATATTCAGTGATAAAAGTTGATGAACATGGATAGAAATTAATGCACACACAAAAGGCAAATGACAGACCACTTGGATGAATGTAAACACACACACGCACACTGCACCACCCAGGGTCAACAAAGTTATGCTGCTTGGGGGTGGGATAATATATTTTTCCCACAAACACATATGTGTACACTCAGCATATGTACAAAGGCATGGGGATCTAAACAGTCAGAAATAAACCCTGTGGATGCACACTTATGAGGTACGTATTAAATCAGATAAACACTCATAGATGGGCATAACTTACAGAGCACCACCATACCACATGCATGCCGCAAACGCAGTAACACTCACCCTGGCACTCGTTGGCAGCCTCCGATGTGCCGCGCGCCCATGGGCGGTCCTGGTAAAATGGCCCACACCGCTCACAGTCCACCCCAGTGGTGTTGTGTTGGCAGTTGCAGGTCAACTGGCCCAGCTGGTCAGTCACACACTCTCGGGCGTGACCGTTACATTTACACCTAGGACAAAAATGACAGCAGAGTCAAAGACGAAACTAACCGACTTAAGATTATTCAAGAAATCAATAAACTCACAAGATGAAAATCAAACACATTTAGAGTCACTGACCGCAAGTTTGAAAAGTCTCACACTCACTGTGGTCTGTCTCTGCTCTAACGCGGGGTAGCAGCCCTGCTCTTTATCCTACTACCAGAATAGTTTTAGTTCAGTTCATATGTTCCGTAGATGAAAGGAATTAGTACAGAACAAGCATTGGCAAATCCAATAGGTCTCCTGCTGGCCGCTAGCCTTTTGGCAATTCTTGCTTTGGTTGTAATTCTTTTTGCACAACGTTATTGTTTGGGAAGCTGGCTGAAGGCAATCGTTTTCTTTGGGTAAATAAAGATAAGATTCACTGGCACGAAAAGGAACTACTTTGTGTGTGGGTGTGCTGCTGTGAAAGGACAGCATGCCCTAACTCATAGTGAAATCAGCCAATAGCTGAAATGGACTGACATATAGACCCTTGACACTTGCTGGAGTGGGCGGAAGAAAAATGTGAATGACACAACCATAGACCAATGGATGAAATCTGGCTGAAAACCCCTATAAGTAACTATGTTATGCACATACATTTAGTGAAAACTAAAGGTCTTGGCTAACACAGAGTTTAAAAGGCAAATCAGTCTGGCACTGGGTGCTAGTCTCTTGTCTTTGAGAGAGAAGGCATGAAAGAAAATAGGCAAGAAAAAAACAAAGAAAAAATGTAAGAAACAAAGAAAAGAAGGAAAGAAAAAAGAAGGAAGGATAGAATGGAGAAAAGAAAGAAAGAAAGAAAGAACAATGATGGACAGAAGCAAAGAAAGAAGTCAAGAAGGAAGGAAAAAGCAAGAAACAAACAAACAAACAAAGAAGAAAAGAAAGAAATACATAAAGAAGGCAAGAAAGAAACAAAGAAAGAAACAAATAAAAATGGAAGGAAAGAAAGACAGAAGGAAAGAAAGAAAGAAGGCAAGGAAGCAAAAAAGAATGAAAATAAGGAAGAAAGAAAAAGGGAAGATGGGCAGAAAGAAAGAATAAAAAAAGAAAGGAAGAAAGAAAGAAAGGAAGACAGAAAGAAAACGAAAGAAAAGACAAGAAAGAAAAGAAGGCAAGGCAAGAAAGAAAGAAACAATAAATATAAGTAAGAAATAAAACATGCAAGAAAGAAAGAAGGCAAGAAAGAAAGAAGGCAAGAACGAAATAAGGAAGGACAGAAGGAAGGAAGGAAGGGCAGAAGGGGGGAAGGAAGAGATGAGAAAGAAAGAAAGAAGGAAAGAAAGGAAGGAAGAAGGAAAGAAAGAAAGAAAGAACAAAAAAAGAAAGACTGAAAGAAACAAAGAAAAGAAACAAACAAACAAGAGAAAGCAAGAAACAAACAAACAAACAAAGAATATAAGAAAGGAAGAGAAATAAAATATTGAAACAAAGAAAGAAAGAAGAGAGAAAGAAGGCAAGAAAGAAAAAGACATGAGGGAAGAAGGAATGAAAAAGAAGGAAAGCATGAAGGAAATAAAGATGGTACGCAAAAAAGTAAGAAAGAAAGAGGATAGAAAGAAACAAAGAAGATAGGAAAAAAGAGAAAAAAGAAGGAAAAAAGAAAGAGAAAGAAGGAAAAAAGAAAGAGAAAGAAGGAAGAAAGAAAAAGAAAGAAGAACATGAGAAAGAAGGAAGGGAAAAAGAAAGAATAAGAAAAAAGAAAGAGAAATTGAAAGAGAGAAGGAAAGGAAGAAGGAAAGGAAAGGCAGGAGGAGGGGAAGAAAGAAAGAAATATAAAAAAACAAAGAAAGAAAGAAGGCATAAGTTAATGTAGAACAGTTTCAAAAGGGACACAATCTGGTATGCTTTGAAATAGCAGCAGTCAGATAAATAAATAAGTCCACTCCAAAAGAGATTTACAACAGTATTGGCAGGAGACAAGAACTGATAAAGCTGGAATGTTCATCACATCAAAAGTGTTCTACGATCAACTCATGCTCTAGACACACAACTAAAGCAAAAACACTGGCACTGAAGGGAAATACCTTGTATGTGGATGTGCTCCCTGTGACACAGCAAAATGCAGTTAGTCAAAGTGAAGTTTACCACTGGCTTAAGTGGGATGCCCCACTGCCCCATGCTTTATGGTGCACTGGGTGGAAATAAAATGTGAATGACACAATGACAGGCTAGTGAATCAAGAGGGGAGCTGAAAGCCCCTATAAACAACCAAAAAGTCTTGGCTAAGTCGAGACCTAAAAAAGTCACTTGTAGGACCTTGGAGACTCCTGCATGAGACAAATGTATGAGGTGAATATATGAAGTAAATGTATGAGACTACAGTACAAGACAAATGTATGAGGTGAATGTATGAGATTAATGTGTGGGATGAAGGGGGCGTGGCTTAGACGCCGATGAAGACAGCCGCGTGAGCTGGGAGCTCCGCGCTGACCTCACCAATTATCCTGTGAGGAGCCCTGCTCTAGCGCTTCTGAGACCCTGGAGGGGCTCCCCCGGGAGCGGAGACCTGTGGGGCGAGGGTTGAGTGCCCCGTCGCCGCCCGGCGCCGGGATTTGACTCCTTGAGCCGGGAGACTCAGCCTACGCACACCGAAAATGGCGGCCATCCCCGCGGATCTTCAGGCGGGGAACGGCCCGGAGGGGGCATAGAATGGTGCTCTAGCGGAGTGGGCGCTCATCTCCTGGAGCGCGGCAGCAACTGGATGCCACTGATGTGGTCCTCCTCCCCCGGTGCGGATTAAGTGGACGGCGCAGCGGGCCCAGCTAGTGAAGCGCCCGGATAGTCCAGGAGGCACCCACGTGCAGAGGAGACTAGGACCTGTATCGGCGGTGAGCTGGGGAGGGTCACGCCCGGCCGGGCGTTTGGAGGTGGAGGGAGAGTGTTGGTCCCAACCCCAGGAGGTACGGAGACGGAGCCCACATAGCTGAGTGGCGATCGGGGGTGAGGTAGGCCCCTAGATTGCCCGGGAGCGGCCTGCTGATCTGCGCCCTGCCTACCGGGCCGAAGTTGGGGTCCTGCCTGATGGACTGAGGAGGGTGCCGGGGGAGGCCGCGGAGAGCTGATTGACCCGGGCCTGGTGAACGTGGAGGCACAGAGGGGCCGGCTGAAGCCATACCAGCAGACCAAGGCAGGGACCTGCCGGCTGTCCCCGTGCGAGTAGCCTGCGACAGTGGGACCGGACGAGGACCTGGGCCCTTCTCGGCATCGCCACCGAAGACCGCGGGTGGCGTGGCCCGCCGCCGAGCGGTGCGGACCCGGCTCTGAAGGGACCTGATCTGGGGGAGGTGAATCATTGGAAGCCCTGTGGTGCCCGGGGGTGGCGGAGCGGCTGGCGGACCGGAGAGATGGCTCCCCGTGGCTCGAAGAAGCCCTGATCCTGGAGTGGTGCAATTACTGGGTGGCCACAGGTGGACTCCTTCTCCTGGGGGCACTGGCTCTGGAGCCCTTGAGCTGGCGCACCTCGCTCAACTAAGTTGCATACGGAGGCCCTATTGAGGTACCTGCTGTACTATTGGACCTGAGGCGCACCCCCCCTGCTGCCTGGAGATCCTACCTGCTGGTGGCCTGCTTGGTGGGTGGCCGCGGGTGGCCGACCTGAGTGAGGAATCTCCGAGAGTGTGGCGCACGGCCGGAGCTGCAGAACAGGAGCACTCCTTCCCCTGATTAGCGGGGCGACTCGCACTCGCTCCCTGTGGGAGACCCTGTAGGGTACGCTTGCTCCGGAGGCCACATTTTGACGAGCATGGGGAAACCGCGGGGCCGACAGGGGGGGGCTCTACCGGAGCCGGAGGGCGAGACGGCGGAGCAGAGGAAACACGAGGTGGTTGACTCGCCCCAAGAGGGGCTGATGCAACAGCAAGTAGACCAGATCCTCCGAGCTATCACGGACACGAAAGAGGCGCTCCAACAAGACATTGCGCAGGTGTCGCTGGGACTGGGACTCCTACGGGCAGACCATGGGAAGTTGGCCGATCGGGTGAAGCGAACCGAGACCACTCTGGAGGTACTGGAGCCAACCCAGAAAGCATTGGATGCCCAGATGGGAGAGATCACCCGCAGGCTCCAAGTACTGGAGAGAAGAGCTGAAGACGCCGAAGGGCGCAACAGGAGGAACAACGTCCGGGTGGTGGGCCTTCCGGAAGGGGTGGAAGGAGACAGTATGACCGATTATTTGGAACAGTGGCTGCGCTCTGAGGTGGCCCCAGAGGGCCTGACACCATTCTACACGTTAGAGAGGGCACACAGGGTGCCCGCCCGGATGCTGCAACCTGGGAGGCCACCCAGGCCTGTAGTGGCTCGCCTGCTTCACTATAAGGACAGAGACCTCCTATTGCAAAAAGCATGCACCGCAGGCCCGTATAGAGTGGCCAATAATAATGTTTCACTGTTTCCAGATTATACCTTCGAAGTGCAGCGACATCGAGCCTCCTTCCTGGCGGTTAAAAAGGCCCTCCAAGATGAGGGCATTCAATACTCCTTGATGTTCCCGGCGCGCCTCCGAGTAACATTGGACGGTAAAACATTCTTTCATAATAACCCCGATGAAGCATGGAGCTGGTTGGAAACCTATCGGACGGGGGCGGGAGTGGCTGGTGGCACTGGCGGACGACCACAGGAGGCGCCCCGGACGGCCCGAGTGCGGCGCTCCAGGAGACGATGTCCTGCAACACAGAAGCCTTCCACATCTCAGACAGAGACAGAAAGAACGGCGGTGCTGCAAGCCGTGACGGAAATCTCGCGGGCGAGTAGCGCACCGCTGCTGGGAGAAACCGAATCCGAAAAAGGATCGGCGGGAACGGACTCAGACGGGACAGACATGGGGAGTGTCGTCCTGCCTCACATCACTCCAGGGACAGCAGACGAGATCGTTGATGCCTGACCTCATGCACTGTCGCAAATGGCTAGTAAGAAGGGTGGATTTGGTTGGGGGCCAGAGCCCTCAGAGGGAGGTAATTGGGACGTATAAGGTGATGTGGCGGGCTTGGACAAGGGAACATTTGTGTTAGGCACTCCCCTGCGCGCCTGGGTCTCCTTGCGGGGGAGCTGAAAACTTCATTATAGTGGGGTTCGGCGCTAGGATGCACTGGGACCGCTGACCAGCTCTTCTTGGCACTAGGGCTTCCCCCTTAGTTTTGCTCTTAAGAGTGAACCCCTGGTAGTTACCAGAGGGACTATTAGGGAATAGTTTGGATGGGTCCTAGCTGTTTAGAGCCTGTTGTTTTTGGGATAGGTAGAGCCACCGGTGTGCCGATACAGGGAGTGCAGTTGTGGGACAGAGACGGGTCGCAAGATGGGGGCTTTACATGAGATCAAATGCATTACATGGAATGTACGGGGGATGCATACGATGGTGAGACGCCATAGAGTCCACGCCTATTTAGTGCGAAGAGGGGTGCAAATAGCGTTCCTACAAGAGACCCATATGGACCGAGCCGAGGGCCAGGCATTGCAGCGCAGGTGGAAGGGCCAACTTTACTACACCACATATTCTGCTTTTGCACGGGGCGCACTGATTTGGGTGAGGGCGGGGGTTCCCTTCCAGCCGACCCAGCAGATAGTGGACCCTGAAGGGAGGTTTGTGGCGGTTATGGGGCGACTGGACGGGAGATACGTAACATTATGTAGTGTGTATGCCCCTAATGTGGATCAGATGTCCTATTTTCTAGCCTATCAGGGAAATTGGCGTCATTTCTGACCAGTGCAGTGATACTAGGGGGTGATTTTAACTCTATCACGGATATTGAGATGGATAGGTCCCACCCGCCGTTGCCACGGGCGGCCATACATAAGCTCTCGAAACTTCGGAGGGATTGGCAGGCTGAATGGGGGCTTATTGACACTTGGCACGCACGGCACGTCGGGGAGCGGGACTATTCTTACTATTCTGTCCTACATGATTTACATGTGCGGTTGGATGCTGTGTTCCCCAGATGTTCACGCGCTGGTCTCCCACAGTGAGTACCTGGCGAAGACGATCTCAGATCATAACCCGCTGCTCTTGGTGCTGCGATGGTCTCGAGACAGACCTGCCATTCCTATCTAGCGTTTACGCCCGGAGGCTTTGGAGGACTCGGTGTTTCGTGCAGAAGTGCAAGAGGGAATAGAGCAATACTTTCATGAGAATGAGGGGACGGCTTCGTCCCTGGCACTGGAATGGGACGCCTTTAAGGTAGTGGTGTGGGGTTTATGTATTGCCAAGGTGACAGGAGTGCGGAGAACGCTGTTGCGGGATATAGAGAGGGAGGAGCTACGACTGCGTCAGGCGGAGAGGGATCACCCCGAACACCCGGAAATGCAGGCTGAAGTGGTAGCCGCAAGAGAGAGTGTGGCGCAGCAAGTGGAGAGATTGCGCTGCTTTGACCATAAAGAATATCTGGCACGGGCGCATGCAGAGAGAGATAAGGTGGGCACCCTCCTGGCTTGGTTGGCTAACCCGGTACAAAGGGGTACACCTATATTAGCTTTGACCTCCCCAGCGGGTGCACTGGAATATACTCAACGGGGAATTAACGAGCTGTTCCTAGCCTATTACGCGGACCTATACAAGAGTAAGTTGCGGGGTGAATGCGAAGATCTGAGTGAATTCTTGGCTGAGGTACGACTGCCGCGCCTTGAAACCGACCAAGGGGTTACGCTGGGGCAGGAGATTACGGAAGGGGAAATACGAAGTGCGATAAAACAAATGGCGCGCAAGAAAACCCCGGGGGCCGATGGCCTTCCGATTGAATTTTATGCGACGTACATCGATCTCTTGGCCCCCAAACTGCAGGCGGTTTATCGGGAGGCCTGGGACCTGGGGAGGCTACCAGCTTCCACGTGCGAAGCTATCATTATCCCGTTGCTGAAGCCGGGTAGGAACTCACTCGCTAGGTCGGATTACCGCCCATTATCTATGTTAACCACTGATTATAAGATCCTGAGTAGGATTCTTGCTACCCGACTTCTTCCCTACATGACGCACTTGGTCCATAGCGACCAGGCGGGCTTCATCCCAAAACGCACTACCGCGACCAACGTGCGCCGCCTATTGCGGATTCTGGGAGGGGACCATGGTGCGACCCCTGTTGCAGCAATTCTCTCTGTAGATATAGAAAAGGCTTTCGACAGCCTAGAATGGCCGTATTTATCTCGGGCTCTTCACGCGTTCGGACTAGGGGATACCTTTGTGGGGTGGGCGGAACTCCTCTATAGGTCAGCGACGGCACGAGTACGGACGGGGGCAACGGTTTCTCCATCCTGTCAGGTGGGGCGGGGCGCGCGGCAGGGCTGCCCGCTCTCTCCGTTGTTGTTTGCCTTGGCCATCGAGCCTCTGGCCTCCCATGCTCGGTCGGGAAGATACTACTCTGGTTTATCTCTCCGCGGGGATATGCGGTTTATTTCCCTCTATGCAGATGACCTCTTGCTTGCAAATACGGACATGGCTTTGGAAGGCGCGCGACATTTACTGCCTATGTTTGGGCAATATTCAGGGTTAAAGGTGAACTGGGCGAAGACCTGTTTGTTTCCAGTGGTACCAGCTGCGGTGAGTCCATCGCAGGTGGCGGGCATTCGCTGGGAACCACATTGTTTACCTTACTTAGGTACTCACATTTATCATACCACCGACGATTTACTGGAGGGCAACCTGGGTCGGGCCATTCGCGGACTCAGGGGCAGTTTTACGTTTTGGAGCACGTTACTGCTGTCGGTGGCAGGCCGGGTGGCGCTCCTCAAGATGGTGGCGCTCCCACGATTACTGTACTATTTTCGGACACTACCGATTTGGGTGCCGGAATCCATTTTTCGGCAGCTCCGTTCCATGGCTGGCGGATTCCTCTGGGGGACGGGAAGGCGGCGAGTTGCAATGGGAACAATGATGCGCCCGAGAGCCGACGGGGGTATGGCGGTGCCGGACTTTGAGTGGTACTATCTGGCAGCACAACTGCAATGGCTTACACAGGCGGTGGCTCAGGAGTTTCGGGGCCCAGATGGCCCTGAAGGGCGGTGGGTACCGCGTTACATCTTGTCCTTTATAGTACTCCAGCAGAAGATGCGTCTAGATCCGCTTACTGTTGAGGAGAGAACGCTGCGACTCTGCTGGAACCGAAGCCAGCGACGGGCCGGAATTACCCGCCCGTACGCTCCGGAGATACCGCTAGGTATGTGAACGGCCCTCCCCCATGGCGGGGATTGGACTGCATTGGCTAAGTGGGAAGACCTGGGTATACAAGTGCTAGGAGACCTCTACAAGAACGAAACTCTGTTGTCATTTCCGGAGCTGCAGCAGAGATATGATCTCCCGCGAGGGGATTATTTGTTACACGCAGCACTTGTCTCGGCAGTGCAGCGCCGCTGGGGGATGGGACTGTCAGAACCGAGGACCTCAATGGCGTGCCAATATGTGGTTATGGCAGCAGGGACAGTTAAAGCGATAACGTGCCTTTACCAACGTATGCTGACTGAGGCTCTAGAACCATTGGGCGCGTTGCAAGCGAAATGGGAGGTAGACATAGGTAGAAAAATCCCTGAACAGACCTGGGTTCAGTTGGTTAGGAGAGCCTGGAAGAGTACAAGGAACGCCAGATTCCAATTGGTAAATTTCTATGTCCTGCATAGAGCGTATTTAACACCAGCTAAGCTTAATAAATATTTCCCTACGGCAGCCACGCAGTGCCCGAGGTGTGGACTGGAAGGAGCCGACTTCCCGCACATGATGTGGGGTTGTAAGAATTTGGGAACGTACTGGGAAGAAGTACTGGACCTGCTGTGTGGTATAACTGATCGCTCACTGGACCTTGACCAGGGCACTTGCTTACTGCACTGGTTCCCGCACACCACTAACACAAAAAATAACTAGTAAATTTATAGACCTAGGCCTCGCCTTAGCCAAGAGGGAAATTACAATGAATTGGAAATCAGCGAGGGGGCCGAGTGTGGGGAAATGGAAGATAGACTTACTTAAATGGACGCGCAGTGAGGGTACTGTCAGACTGCAACAAGCGCTACGTACCGACAATGAAAAAGCACTGGCGGCGGCAAGGGCGTGGGAAGCCTTAGTTACAACACTGCAGGCTCCGGAAGTGGGCTCAGAACAAGGCTCGGCGGGGGTGGAACAAGATGACCCAGCTGACACTGTGATCCAAGGAGACTAAATCAGGGCATGATTAGAGGCACGGTAGATATCCCCTGGACGCATGCCATATCCAGTACAGCCTTATTATTGCTAACAAGTATATTGTAATATTGACTGATGTCTCCTCTTATTTGCGATACAAGACCTAGGCACACCGGTGGCGGGGAGGTGGGTGGGAAGGGAGGGTACAGAGAGAAGAGAAATGTGGGTAATGTTGATGTTGTATAGTCATTTGATAATGCATTCCTTCGCTCTGTTGTTAAGTGGTGGAAAATTAATAAAACAGATTTAAAAAAAAAAAAAAAAAAAATTAATGTGTGGGATGAATGTAAGAGATCTCTGCATGAAACAAATGTTTGATATGTATGAGACCATTGTTTGAGACTATAGAAACCCCACTTTTTTGCACGGCTGCACTCCCTTTTCTCTGCTAGATGCAGCTGGTATTTTGACTCTGCTCATCGAGAAGCCACTAACTGATTCCTCAGTGGGTGTGTTTCCATTAAACTGTGAACAGAATGTGTAGGACTCGATGTATGTGTGCCAGTAACTGCAGGTAAATGTATTATATTTACTCTTTCAGCCGCAGGTGCACAGCCTGCCTGTTCTTTGCATGAGGGAGCTACAGAAGGCTGGGCATGACCCCTTTGCAAGACCCCCCACAGGTCAGTGGTAGGCAGGGAGGCTTTGCAGCACAGGAGGGGTCCTGAACCGCATGTGAAAGGGATGCTTGTTGGTGGCAGGCAGGGAGGCTTTGCAGCACAGGACGAGGCCCTGCACCATGCATGTGAAAGGGATGCTTGTCAGTGGCAGGCAGGGAGGCTTTGTAGCACAGTAGGGGCCCTGCACCATGTATGTGAAAGGGATGCTTGTCAGTGGCAGGCAGGGAGGCTTTGCAGCACAGGACGGGGCCCTGCACCATGCAGGTGAAAGGGATGCTTGCCAGCGGCAGGCAGGGAGGCTTTGCAGCACAGGACGGGGCCCTGCCCCATGCAGGTGAAAGGGATGCTTGCCAGTGGCAGGCAGGGAGGCTTGGAGCACAGTAGGGGCCCTGCACCATGCAGGTGAAAGGGATGCTTGTCAGAGGCAGGCAGGGAGGCTTTGCAGCACAGGAGGGGTCCTGCTCTATGCATGTGAAAGGGATGCTTGTCAGTGGCAGGCAGGGAGGCTTTGCAGCACAGGACGAGGCCCTGCACCATGCATGTGAAAGGGATGCTTGTCAGTGGCAGGCAGGGAGGCTTTGCAGCACAGGACCGGGCCCTGCTCCATGCATGTGAAAGAGATGCTTGTCAGTGGCAGGCAGGGAGGCTTTGCAGCACAGGACCGGGCCCTGCACCATGCATGTGAAAGGGATGCTTGTCAGTGGCAGGCAGGGAGGCTTTGCAGCACAGTAGGGGCCCTGCACCATGCATGTGAAAGGGATGCTTGCCAGTGGCAGGCTGGGAGGCTTTGCAGCACAGGACGGGGCCCTGCACCATGCAGGTGAAAGGGATGCTTGCAGTGGCAGGCAGGGAGGCTTTGGAGCACAGTAGGGGCCCTGCACCATGCAGGTGAAAGGGATGCTTGTCAGAGGCAGGCAGGGAGGTTTTGCAGCACAGGAGGGGTCCTGCTCCATGCATGTGAAAGGGATGCTTGTCAGTGGCAGGCAGGGAGGCTTTGCAGCACAGGACGAGGCCCTGCACCATGCATGTGAAAGGGATGCTTGTCAGTGGCAGGCAGGGAGGCTTTGCAGCACAGGACCGGGCCCTGCTCCATACATGTGAAAGAGATGCTTATTGGTGGCAGGCAGGGAGGCTTTGCAGCACAGGAGGGGCCCTGCACCATGCATGTGAAAGGGATGCTTGTCATTGGCAGGCAAGGAGGCTTTGCAGCACAGGAGGGGCCCTGCACCATGCATGTGAAAGGGATGCTTGTCAGTGGCAGGCAGGGAGGCTTTGCAGCACAGGAGGGGTCCTGCTCCATGCATGTGAAAGAGATGCTTGTCAGTGGCAGACAGGGAGGCTTTGCAGCACAGGAGGGGTCCTGCTCCATGCAGGTGAAAGGGATGCTTGTCATTGGCAGGCAAGGAGGCTTTGCAGCACAGGAGGGGCCCTGCACCATGCATGTGAAAGGGATGCTTGCCAGTGGCAGGCAGGGAGGCTTTGCAGCACAGTAGGGGCCCTGCACCATGCATGTGAAAGGGATGCTTGCCAGTGGCAGGCAGGGAGGCTTTGCAGCACAGGACGAGGCCCTGCACCATGCATGTGAAAGGGATGCTTGTCAGTGGCAGGCAGGGAGGCTTTGTAGCACAGTAGGGGCCCTGCACCATGCATGTGAAAGGGATGCTTGTCAGTGGCAGGCAGGGAGGCTTTGCAGCACAGGACGGGGCTCTGCACCATGCAGGTGAAAGGGATGCTTGCCAGTGGCAGGCAGGGAGGCTTTGCAGCACAGGACGAGGCCCTGCACCATGCATGTGAAAGGGATGCTTGTCAGTGGCAGGCAGGGAGGCTTTGCAGCACAGGTCGAGGCCCTGCACCATGCATGTGAAAGGGATGCTTGTCAGTGGCAGGCAGGGAGGCTTTGTAGCACAGTAGGGGCCCTGCACCATGCATGTGAAAGGGAAGCTTGTCAGTGGCAGGCAGGGAGGCTTTGCAGCACAGGACGAGGCCCTGCACCATGCATGTGAAAGGGATGCTTGTCAGTGGCAGGCAGGGAGGCTTTGCAGCACAGGAGGGGTCCTGCTCCATGCATGTGAAAGGGATGCTTGTCAGTGGCAGGCAGGGAGGCTTTGCAGCACAGGAGGAGCCCTGCACCATGCATGTGAAAGGGATGCTTGCCAGTGGCAGGCAGGGAGGCTTTGCAGCACAGGTCGAGGCCCTGCACCATGCATGTGAAAGGGATGCTTGTCAGTGGCAGGCAGGGAGGCTTTGTAGCACAGTAGGGGCCCTGCACCATGCATGTGAAAGGGAAGCTTGTCAGTGGCAGGCAGGGAGGCTTTGCAGCACAGGACGAGGCCCTGCACCATGCATGTGAAAGGGATGCTTGTCAGTGGCAGGCAGGGAGGCTTTGCAGCACAGGAGGGGTCCTGCTCCATGCATGTGAAAGGGATGCTTGTCAGTGGCAGGCAGGGAGGCTTTGCAGCACAGGAGGGGTCCTGCTCCATGCATGTGAAAGGGATGCTTGTCAGTGGCAGGCAGGGAGGCTTTGTAGCACAGTAGGGGCCCTGCACCATGCATGTGAAAGGGATGCTTGCCAGTGGCAGGCAGGGAGGCTTTGTAGCACAGTAGGGGCCCTGCACCATGCATGTGAAAGGGAAGCTTGTCAGTGGCAGGCAGGGAGGCTTTGCAGCACAGGACGAGGCCCTGCACCATGCATGTGAAAGGGATGCTTGTCAGTGGCAGGCAGGGAGGCTTTGTAGCACAGTAGGGGCCCTGCACCATGCATGTGAAAGGGATGCTTGTCAGTGGCAGGCAGGGAGGCTTTGCAGCACAGGACGGGGCTCTGCACCATGCAGGTGAAAGGGATGCTTGCCAGTGGCAGGCAGGGAGGCTTTGCAGCACAGGACGAGGCCCTGCACCATGCATGTGAAAGGGATGCTTGTCAGTGGCAGGCAGGGAGGCTTTGCAGCACAGGTCGAGGCCCTGCACCATGCATGTGAAAGGGATGCTTGTCAGTGGCAGGCAGGGAGGCTTTGTAGCACAGTAGGGGCCCTGCACCATGCATGTGAAAGGGAAGCTTGTCAGTGGCAGGCAGGGAGGCTTTGCAGCACAGGACGAGGCCCTGCACCATGCATGTGAAAGGGATGCTTGTCAGTGGCAGGCAGGGAGGCTTTGCAGCACAGGAGGGGTCCTGCTCCATGCATGTGAAAGGGATGCTTGTCAGTGGCAGGCAGGGAGGCTTTGCAGCACAGGAGGGGTCCTGCTCCATGCAGCTTCAGGAGCACCTTTAGCTACTGAGATGCGAACAGCCTTGAATGAGTGAATGAAACCCAAGGTATTGGAGCCCTTTGAAGGAGCACCAGTTATATTGCACAAGGACACATTCGTGTTACAGGCATTGGGAGATTAAGTGACATGTCCAGAATCACAGGATGTTGAGCCAATGCTGAGACTCAAACCTGGCTCCCCAGTTCCAAAGTCGGCATCTCTGGCCATAAAGCTACATCCTCTCTCCTCCTCTACCCATGCTTAGGACCTGTCTGGGGAGTATGCATATGTGTCTATTTCTTATGTTAAACCTGTTTCAAAGTGCTGCTGTATTGTGAGATCCGTGCACAAGGCATAGGGAGAGTATTATTTGCCCAGGATCAAACAATTGGTTAAATAAGAAAACCCAGGACTGCAGTTCACTGCTACTTGGTGCAAAGGCTATATATTTACCACTGAACTGCATGTAGGTGACTACACCATGGGACTGGGCACCTCTTTCCTCCCAGCTAATATTGAGTCCATTTCATAAATCACACTAGCAGATTTTACACTGAATTAAAATTCTCCCAATCTTGCCCAAAAAGGAGCAGCAGAGCAATAAGTTCGGAAACGTGATTGCCCAAAAGCAACCAATTTGGCCAAATGGGAGGCCGGGATTAAAAACCACATATCCTGGATCCACATTTCCAGCTTGTCCACTAGACCACAACTGGGGTATCAGTGATTCTGATGGCAAGGCATAGGGGCTGTCCATCCCAGGAAAGTGTCACTTTATTATGGGCCCTGCCCAGCTGTAGAACACAGTGTTTATTTCCATTATAAAGCTGAGATTATACGTAAAATAGCCTAGTTCCAAGGCTGATACGTACACTGGACCAGGTCCTGTGGCAGTGGGGTTTACTGGACTGTATTCGCACCAAGGAAGTTTCAAAGCTTAAGACTATTTCATTCTATTTGGATACCAGAGTCGATTTACCAAACTTGTCACTCAAAATTTGCAATAGCTAGTGCTCAAGGCATACCCCAGGAAGTGGTAAAGGGATTAGAACTCAAATATAGTATGAAGAGTAATCACACTCGTAAACTCAATCTCCAGCTGATTTTTCTTTTAACATGGCCTGTTTTAGAGGAAAGGATTTAGAATGAGACTCTAAAAATGGGCTGTATGACTCATCATTTCCCTGCTCACCAACAAACATCTTCTAATGTCTCTGCACACATACTGTGTCTCCTCCACACGCGCAATGTGTATCCAAAGACACAAATTGTCCTGTGAAGTGATAAAGGAATATTGGGCACCGTACTTGGCCCTAGCAGCGATAGCTGGGGGCCATGGCTGCGAGGCCCCAAGAAGGGGATTGCCCTCCCCTGGGCCTTGCAGCACCAGACCATGGTTGTGAGGCCCAGCGCAGTGGGGCCACACCCCATGGGCCTTGGAGCACTAGACCATGGATGTGAGACTCAGGGCAGTGGGGCCACACCCCATGGGCCTTGGAGCACTAGACCATGGATGTGAGACTCAGGGCAGTGGGGCCACACCCCATGGGCCTTGGAGCACTAGACCATGGATGTGAGACTCAGGGCAGTGGGGCCACACCCCATGGGCCTTGGAGCACTAGACCATGGATGTGAGACTCAGGGCAGTGGGGCCACACCACATGGGCCTTGGAGCACTAGACCATAACTGTGAGGCCCAGAGGATGGAACCACATTCCCCTGAGCCTTGCGGCTCTGGATCATGGTGGGTTGGTCAAAGGGAGGGACCACCCTTCCCTGGGCTTAGAGCTCTGCACCATTGTTGTGAAGCCCATGAAAGAGGGCTACCCTATTCTAAGTTCCCTTTCCTGGGTCCCCTTTCCTGGGCCTCCTAGCGAGGCCTAGGGGAGGGGAGGCCCCTACTGTATGGCTCGTAGCCATGGTGTAGCTACTGCCTCTCTGCCCTGGGCAGTACTTAATTTGTAAAACAAAAGAAAGTGCCCGGGCCCTTGTCAGGAGGCCACTGCAGCTTGCACCACCATTGCCCCTGTCCGCGCTGCCAATGACATCACCAACACAACTTCTAACCATCACACTCTTGCAAGCATGACAATTTGGACTATTCCAGGCCCCAAAGCTATATGAATGACTTGGGAGGCAGGTATTAGTCATTTGTAATGCGTATAAATCAATAAACAACAGTTGTTGTGCTCATTTTTAAAGTACACAAAGAGCGCCACCATGTGGCAGACTGCATGATTGCCGGTGCTGACAACTAAGCACCGGTGCCGAGCACTGGAAACCACTGGCTCCAATTAAGCACTGGCCCTGGGCCTCGCAGCCGTGGTTCAGTGCTGCGAGGCCCAAGGGTACTTGGCTCCCTCCCCTAATCCTCTCAGTGCTACACCATTACTGAGAGACCCAGGAAGAGCGAGGGGCTCATGTTGACCCCTCCTCTGAGCCCAACTGAAATTGCCCACCAGCGCTGGACCATGGTTCTGTGCATGGGTCCATATTAGTGGAATAACCATCAGTAATGTAGCAGGTGCAGTGGCACCAGGCCCAGTGGTATTAAGTGCCCAATATTCCCAAATTGTGGCTTTATTTTACTGTCCGGCTTCATTTTCTTGCATCAGGGCCCATAGTTGCGTTGCTATGCCACATGTCCCTTACCCAAAGCACTGCACAGCCATGATCCAGATCGCCGAAGCCCAGGAAAGCCCGATCCTCCCCTAGACCTTGCAGCCATGGTCCAATGCTGAGAGACCCAAGGGATGGAGCCTGCTGCCCTGGGCCTTGCAGGACTGGTTAATGGCTGCAAATCCCAGGGGGAGATACCCCTCTGAAGGGCTTGGCTATCCATAGCATAGCAAGTGCAGTGGGACCCTCACCCAAATTATGGCTGCATTTTACTGTCAGTTAGTGACCAGAATGTAGTGGGGAGGAACAATTTACCTTGCTTGCACCAGGGCTCATAGCTCCCTTCCCCTGGGTCTCACAGCCACAGTACTCTGCTGCGATGCCTAAAGGGGAGTGGGAGCTTGCATTACAGGACCATTGCTGTGAGGCTCAGGGGATGAGGCACTTTGCAGCGGTGTAACTAATAATAGCACAGCAGGTGCAGTGGCAGTGGGGTCCTGGGGTGTTAGGTGCAGAGTGTACCAAAATGATGGCTGTCCCTCTCAGGGCTGTAGCTATCAATAGTGCAGCAGGTACAATGGCACTGGAGCCCAGGGGTGTTATGGAACCTAGTTACTCAAACTATGGATTGTATTTTATGTCCAGACACGGTACAGGGGGAGGGAAAGAGGCCCATTTACCTTGCTTCACCAGGGCCCATGGCACCATTGCTACACCACTGGCCCCTCCAT
Source organism: Calotriton arnoldi (assembly GCA_963921515.1). Classification (NCBI taxonomy): domain Eukaryota; kingdom Metazoa; phylum Chordata; class Amphibia; order Caudata; family Salamandridae; genus Calotriton; species Calotriton arnoldi. The sequence goes on from CAWUFW010003833.1 coordinate 98,367, forward strand.
CCTGGGCCTCACAGCCATGATCCAGTGCTCCAAGGCCAACCAAAGTAGGGTGGTGGGGTGCAGGAGTGTTCTTCATTTCAGGATTAACTGGGTTTATTCAAATTTCAAACTACACCTACATCCTTGGAGCCCAAACCCCTTGTTGGTTCCATCACTGAAGCCAATCTCAGTTGCTCCTTTTTGCGCCGGCAGGAGAAACTGGACAGCAGCCAGCGTAATACTGCAAAATATTCACATGGAGTAAATCCCCCAATCCACGGCCTAGAGAAGTAGCTAAAAAGCGGGTAGCAAGAAAAAGAAAAGAGAGAAAAGGGGAAAAAATAGGAAACCCATGACAGCAGACTTCCCATCTTCCCCCCTCCTAATAAGGGATGACCTTCCATGTATTATTAACATGCATAACTGGGCTAACTAAACCCAAAAGCCGTCTCTCGATCTGGGTCAGTCCTATATCCGGGTTTGCAGACTCTTGGGGCTCATCGCATAAATCTTGAGAGTAAGTATTTGGGGCATGTAACCTCTAAAGAATATGTCAACAGTTGGCTTTCCAAAGTGACTGACAGCTTTCCCCTCGGCCCGCTAGCCCCAGTGAAATCTTCTCCGTCCCTGACACGTCCCAACCACGGTATAACCAGTTTCTATAAGTCGGGGGTCTTCTTCACCCCAGTGGCTCAGGATAGCCTGCTTGAATGCACCCAACAGGGAGAACTGCCGACCTCTGAGTGAAGATGAAGGGTAAGAGAAGCGATCTGAGAACCCCAAGATAATGTACGCAGGGAACCGGAACAAACGAGTCCCATGGATACTTGTTCTTCATTTTAGATGTTTGTCCTGCCTCCTGCAGCAAGCACCTGAAAGCTGCCAAATGCCCAACTTGTTCTGCTTACCAAGGGACTGATGGAGGCAAGCAGGCTAATCAAAGGGATGTAAGACAGGCAGGTTAGCTGGGAAGCCTGGAGTAGCCCCGCCCAATGGGATGTCCAAATGCTGACCCTGGGAACAGCCGCTCTGCAGAGGTGCAAGGGAGCCAGCATTTGCTACCATGGTAACGGGGAAGGAGGACTTGTACCACAGGAAGTGACCTACACTGGCTTGTTTATTAACTTGTTTACCTTTAGGGGTGCTAAAAAGGAAGAACGTAAAAACTGAGAATGAAACAGCTCTGAACGAATAGCACCCACCCTACATTTTTTAGCTTACAATAATGTTCAGTCAGCACATGAGATAATACATCAAATACCAAAAAGGGTTCCCGCATAGCCTATATATTTCTTCCAAGGAATTGATCTTCATTAATCACTGACCCAATGATATCTTTGATATGTTTATTTCATTTTCTGTACATGTTTAATTTTGTTTTCTTATAATTACAATGTAAGAAACATCATTACCTCCTCGTAAGTCTTCCTCGCCACCAGAGTTACGCAGTGAGCTTTAGCTCCACACCAGAACACTCCAAAGCAAATTAGCTTCCCATGCCTCCCATCCCTCCCCAACATGGCTGACCATCGTCACCCCAGACCCAGTATAAGGGGAGGGTCGACCCATCCCACTTCCTGTTTTTTTTGTTCTGCGTGCAGAGTCTCCAGAGCTTGATGTCGTATCAGGTAAGTGGGGGTGAGGTCCTGCTCTAGCAGGTCCCTGGGCCCTGGGGAGGAGTCCCTGCGCGAGCGGGCTCATGCATTGGGTGTTTCCCCCACCTTGTGGCTAGCGGCCCTCGCACTGTTGTCTTTATTGTGGCCCTGCACTAGCAGGCTCTGGCGGTAGCGGGCTCCTCGGTGTGTGTTCAGCCCTGCCCTAGCGGGCTCACCTGTTATTTTGCCATTTCTACTCCCTTGCTCGGTTGCGTGCATACGGCGGTGTTTCGGCCCTGCCCGCCTTTCCCTGGCCATGCGGTATTTGCGGGCGGTCTGTTGGGACCTGGGGCCCCTGCCGCTTCCCCACGCGTCTCCTGGTCTTGGCTAGCACTGCGGTGGGACGGCCGGAGTTTTTTCCCCTCTTCTTGCCTCCAGGGGGCGGCGCCTCGCACGGCCAGCTTCCCGCTTGGCTTCTCTGCCAGGGGGGGTTGCCTGGCGTGGTGTGCTTGCAGCCCTCCCTTCCGGCCCTTTGGGGTGTCCCCGATGCGCGGGCGGTGCTTGGCTATGTCGGGGCCCCTCAGCCTCTCTGTCCCTTGTTGTGCCTTGTGAGCAGGGGCACTGGTTGGGGCTCGCCGGCGGCTTCATGGCTGCTGGATCCGCGGGGCGGTTTGCAGGTCTTGCTGCTGCCTCTCTCTCGCGCTCGTTCCGGGGCAGTCTGGGTCCTCTGGTGGCCTGTGGGGACTCTGCTGTGTGGGGGGCACGGCAGTGGGCTGGATGCTCTGTGCCTGATGGTGCATGGCGCGGCGGCATTACATCCGGCAGCGAGCGGGCCCGTGAGCGTTTGTCTAGGGGGGGTCTTTGCGGCCCTGGGTCCCAGTATGGGGTTTCCTTGTGCTCCTTGTTGGCGCTCCCGGCAGTTTCGCTGTTTGCCGGTGTTTGTGTGCCGGTTGGCCTCCCTGTTTGGAGCCTGTATTCCGGCGTTACTGCTTGACTCTGGTCAGCGCTGCGGTGCTTCGGTCTCTTCCTCTTCCCGTTTGGGTCAGGAACTCTTCCGGGCTCAGCTTACGCCTCCGGTCCCGGCCCCACCCTCCCTCCTCCCACTTCTCTACAGGGGGTTGGCGACCGGTCATACCCTGCTCGGACTCCCCTCCTCATGCCTCAGTGGCCGCTGTCTGTCCTCAAGGCGAGTGCTATGCCCCTGGGGCGTGTGACGTCTGGTTGTTGTGGGTTTGTCAGCCTCTGTTTTTTCTGCTTGCCTAGGGGTTGTGGCGGTTGTCGCTTGCTCTGTGTACATCCGGCTGGCGGCTGTTTCTGCCCGGTCTCGAGCCGGGATCCTTTCGGGTGTGTCTGCACCCCCGGTGTGGCTTCCCAGTGACGCGTGCTGGCTCAATGGAGTCTGGTCATGGCGCATGTTTTCCTTGAGGATTGCTCCTGTTGTCTTCCCCTCTTTGGCACTGTTGTCACCTTGTGTGTAGCACCCTGTGCCTATTCCTCCATCATTAGTGCATGTTGGGTGGGTCCGTGTGGTTCTGCCCGTGGGCACTACCTTCACCACTTTGAGTGGTGAAGGTAGCTGACAGGCATTGGTACGCCGTTGCTCATTCCGGCTCCCCCCTCCTTTCGTTGGGGTCTTTGCCGGTTTTCTGCCCTTTTGTTGCTCGGCATTGCCGTTTTCTTTGGCTACTCCCTCGAGTCTGGTGATGTTGCTTGCGTTCCGGCCTGGCAGCGCTCACTTTTCTTTAAGTTTTTTTATGCGTTTGTATCCGGTCGTGGCTGTCCGTATCTTGTTGTTGGTTGCGGCCGTTGGCGACTGTGTTTGTCCGTTTTTTGTTGCCCTATGCTTTTGTCCGCGACCTGGATCGTTGTGTGTTGTTCGGTGGTATGGGTGCGTTCGTTTGCTCTGCACCGTTTCATGTCTCCTGTCCCCACAGCGTCTGTCCTTGTACTTTTCTTTCCGTTATTGGCCTCGGTGACCGTTTGTGTTGGGCGCTGCCCTCCTCGGTCTGGGATGATGGGCTAAGTTTTGTCCTTTGTCTTTCTTTCCCGGTTGTGCCTGCGGGCATTCTGCCCTGACGGTGCCTGTCCTTCGCCTACCGCCATACCGCCATACTGCCCTGAACACCCTGTTCTTCTCTGGTCTCAGACGTTGTGCTGGGTCTATCCTGGTTGGTGCCTGAATGGGTGTCTGCCTAGGTGTGCCTTGTGCCTTTGGCTGGGTGCCCGGTACTCCGGTGACCAGAAGGTCTGGGTTGTACTCTTTCTCGCACGTCCTGTTTCTATGGCGTTTCTCTGGTCAGGGGTTCCATGGCCCAGTGGCATGGCCCGCTTCATCCCGGTTGGTGTTCCCATACCTCGGCATGGCCAGGTGTGTTCTCTGCTTTTTGGGCTCCCACTGTGCCCCTGCCAGCTTGAGGGCTCTGTTGCTGCTCACTGCCTGTCGTTTTCTGCTGTCATCTGGGGGTCACTTATTTGTGTCCCGGCTTCGCCATCTTCCATCTTTTGCCTGTGGTGTTCCTTCTCTTGTCACCGGGGGCTCCTGGTTCCATGATCTATGATCTGCCGGTGGTCCTGTCCCTGCGGCTTTGGCCCGCTTGGGGTTGATGGCTGGTGGAGTCCTCTTCCAGGGGTCTTCCTCTCTGGTGCCCCCTTCCCGGGTGCTTTCGGCTTTTGCCAGCCTGCGGCACTGGGGGGCGACATTGGATTCCCGATCTGTGCTGGGTCTCTTTGCTCACCTGCACGCGGGTTGCGGGTCCTCCTTCTGGGTTTTGTGTGTACTTCGTTTGCTTTGTCTGGGGGTGGTCCCAGCCCTTCAGGGTCCTCCTGTTCTGGTCCGGACGGTCTTGCGGGTGGTGGTGGCCTGCCTCGTTCCAGGGCCTTCGGCCGTACCACCCTGATGGCACCTGGTATTGTCTGATCTCATGTGTTCGGCTGGGTCGGGCCTGGTTGTTCCCTGGCTGGCTGACCACCTGGGAATGGCAGTTGAGATTGGCCATTGCTGGTGTTCTAGCTCTGAGCGGTTTCTCTCCCGTGTTGGTGTGCTGTGGGGCATTTCGCCTGTACAGGTTTTTCCCTCCTTGGGCTCCTTATCCCTGTGTGTGGCCGTGTTCCGTCTGTTGCTGGCCCTGTTTGGGTGCCAGTCAGCGGTTCGGTTTACGGAGGAGTTGGGTTCTGCCCTGCCTCGCTTCTGCGCTCTCCTCCCGTGCTCAGGGGTGTGGTTGCTGGTTGCATTGTTGTTCCGTGGCCGGTTTCCCTGCTTACGCTTTCCTCTGTTTCCTTTGTTTGCACTAGTTTTGTTTGCCGGGAACTTTCATGTGTTCTGTGGTGGTTCCACGGCTGGGTTTGCCGCCCTTGGTTTCCTCTGCTTGGGGTGGTGGCCGTCCGGGAGTTCTGGGTGTTCTCGGATCTTCCTTCCCCATTGCGGGGCCTCCTGTTTCCTGTGGGGGTTCTGGCTCGTGTTCGTATTTTGGCTTCTTTCGTTGGGCCTGCTGTCTCGGGGATGCTCCCTGGCGGCGTTGGAGTTGCTTCGGGACTTCCGTTGCCCGGCTTCTCTTCTGTCTAGTTTTCTCGCCTTTGGGGGTCTTTTTCTCATTGGTTGAGGGGTGTGGATGTTGCCTTTCGGCTTGAGCGGTCGTCCTCGGTGCTGGAGTCTCGGGTTCGTTTCTCAGCTCCGTCGCTCAGCATCCTGTGTTTCTGTGCTGTTCTCTTGCTCTCCCCGTACCTACCTAAGGGTGAGTGTGTCCATCTGTCGCAGCTCTGGACTGATGCTCATGTATGGCGCTCTAATGCCTGGTTTTTTTTTCGGGCCTTGTTCGCGCTATTGTGTTTCTGGGAGTTTTTGATTTTTTTTTTCAGTGTTCCCAGTGAGGGGGTTTTTGTTTCCTTTCTGTGTGGTTTGCCTTGGGCCTGGCCGTCTCTGCTCTTTGAGCTCTTTGGGCGGCCTTGCGGGCGTCCCGCGGCCCTCTGCTGCGGCCTGGGACGTTTTGCCTTGCGCCTTTCTGGGTTCTTCTGTTGGTGTTGCGGGCCCTTCTGGTGGGTCCGTTGGTGCCCCTGGGCTCCTTGGTCTTCGAATTCCTCGCCTTGGTGGGGTGTTCCTGAAGGTCGGTTGGGGGTGCTGTGTTCTTCTGCACTCTCCTCCATTCTTGCGGGTCCTGCTGTTCCAGATTGTGTTGCATCTGGTTCCTGCCTTTCCTGCCCTGGGTCCCGTCGGTTGTCACCCTTTCCCGGGATGGTGTATTGCCTTCTTTCCCTCTGGCCGTTGGTGTGGAGTGGATTTTGCTCTCTCGCTGTTTGGTGTCTGTTGGGCAGGGTTGCTCCATTTGGGGCTTCCTGCGTCTTCTTGCTGCTGGGTCAGCTTGTTTGTCTCTTTTGGTTCCTCCTTCATCCTGGTGTTGCTGGGTTGCGCGGCCTCTCTTGCTGGCCTCTGTGCGCCAGGTTCTGTGGTGTCTGCCCGAGTCCCGGGTAGGTCTCCTGGGGGTCTGTCTGTCTGTTGGGCCTCCGCCTGGTCCTTCCCACTCCTGTTCTTGGTTTGGTGTGGTGTGGTTCTTCTGCTGGGATCTTTGCTGGACGGTTCTAGGTACTGGTCCTTCCGGTTCTTGTTGATCGTTGTCTGTGCTTCCTATTGGTTGGTGTCCGAATGTTTGTTTGGATTGCACCTTCTTGTTTTTGCATTGTCCCTTTGTTTGTGGTTTCTTGTGAGTTTACATGAAGCCGCTGGGCTTGGGTATTTGCTCACTGCGTAACTCTGGTGGCGAGGAAGACTTACAAGGAGGTAATGCCCCGGTTACTTACCGGTAATCTTCATTACTCTGAGTATAGCCTTCCTCGCCACATGAGTTCCCATCCCTCCCTCCCTGTTTGGCTATCAGCTTCATGTGGTTCTTGGAGCTTGGTAGTTCTACAGGAAGTGGGATGGGCCGACCCTCCCCTTATATTGGGTCAGGGGTGACGATGGTCGGCCATGTTGGGGAGGGATGGGAGGCATGGGAAGCTAATTTGCTTTGGAGTGTTCTGGTGTGGAGCTAAAGCTCACTGCGTAACTCATGTGGCGAGGAAGACTATACTCGGAGTAATGAAGATTACCGGTAAGTAACCAGGGCATTACCAAATATTCTTTATATCACATTATATGGAATTATTGCATCATCTCAATTAAAACACAACAAACCCCACTCCCTTCTCCAATCTCCCATTCATACCAAACACTCGTACTGATTCATACTCAAAACAAAACCCAGGATTTTCCTAACCCAGGGTCACACTCTATTTAGTCTGGTTTGTTCCTTGGACGAAGTATATCGGCTATGCAGCACCCCTTTTGGTATTTGATGTTTTGTTTTCCCCGTTCCGAGCCTAAAATGACATTTTTGGGAGTACCACTTGTGTGAAGCCCATGAGATAATGGCCGATAAGGAGAAAAAGGTCCAGGGAGAAGATGATTTGCTCAAGATCAAATGGTTTGGTCAAGTTGGAGCACCAAGATTGCAACCCAGGACTGCTCGTCTCAAGACGCATAACATGACCAGTGTAGCACATGCTTTATCTGATCAAGAGAATAGTTCAGTTTAGGACAGGGTGTAATGGGATGAAAACCCCAAAATAAAGCCCATGATATTTTGGTAATCTCCATGTAAACAACTACTTGGTAAAACTAGAAGCACGGTAAGTGTCCTGCTAAGTAATAATGGAAAGTTGTCTTCCGTACTGGGGCGGCAGCCCTAGGGATAGGGTGGGTGAGGGTGGAGCCTGTTCTTCACTTTTAGAAGTTAGAGATAGATTCTTGCTACCACAGACTTCCAGCCATGGCCCAGTGCGTCTAGGTCCAGGGGAGGAAGAGGACTCCCTCCCGTGGGCCTCACAGATATGGTCAAGCAGTAACGAGCATTAAGGGGCAGTAAAAAACAAGAAATTACACACTAACACCATGGTAGAAAACTCCCATGGTGTGGGAGTCCTTAGTTTGTTTTAATTTTCAAGATCAAACTTCCACTTTGGAACTTTGTTTTTGAAACATAAAAAGTCTTTTCCTTCATTGACAGGAACCAGCATGGCGGCAGTTCCTGTCAATGTACAGAGATGTCTGCAGGGCCAGTGGATAGCTCTAATTTTGGTGGGCAGAATAAAAGCAGGGTGGCAGATGTTAAATCCTCCACTACCCTGTCAACCTTTACTTGACTGCAAACCCTAAAACAAGGCCTAGACATAATATGAGTGCCTTCCACACAGATATAGAAACTGACTCCTGGTGTTGTAGAAGGATGGATTGAAAAGCAGTGGGGACAGGATCGACCCATAGGGACACAGTCGTTCAATTGCTTCGGTGTGGAATGAAAGTGCGGTAAGTGTAACTCATCTTCTGATGATTTGATGGAAATGATGTCATGTGTCGGCCTGGCCGGTAAACTCTGCTCCGTTTGCGGAGTTTTCCACAATCTGTGGAGCATGCGGAGTTCCCAAAAACGGTTTTCCTCGCTTGCGCTCGTCAACGTCAAGTTGGCAAGCGCAAGCAAGGAAAATCCACCTCCCTGCGAGATTTTTCCTCGCTCGCGCTCGCTAACGTCTAGTCATGTGTTGGATGACTTGGCAGCCCAGCCCCATTTCATCTAGAGTATCTTCAGGGTGGACCGTTTCATAGTATTGAAGGCTGTTGACATGTCTAAAAGTACCAGTGCTCTAACACCCCCATTGTCCACCAGACATCGAAGCGCATCTAAAACCAATAGGGCCACCAGTTCTGTACTATGTCCTGTCCAGAATTCGGCTTAGAAGCTATCCAAAAAGTTGTTGTCTTTGACAAATCGCTAGAGTTGTTTAAGAACCAACTTTTCCAAAAGTTTGCTAATGAATGGCAGAAATAAAATTGGTTGAAAGTTGTTGATATCTTGTGCGTCAAGGGTAGTGTTTTTTTTAATGGATTTCACAATAGAATGTTTCCATGCAATGGGGAAAATATTTTGTCCTGACCAACAGTTAAACAAGTCCAGCAGTTGAGTTTTAAGAAAACGGAAAAGAGGTTTCATGCATTTAGATGCACACTTGCCTGTTGCGCAACAGTTTGTAACAGCAGTGCCAAGACCAGCCCCATTCATTGTTGTGAAAGAGTTTAAAGTAGTCACAGTTGGGATGCTGTGAGTGCATAGAATTATCAGCCGTAGGAATATTTTTCTGCCTGGATGTGGTCACGTATTAGTTTAATCTTGCTGAATACGAATTGGCCAAGATTATCACATAGATGTTTGGAGTGTTGTAAAGGAGGAAGCTGGAGGCACAATATTGAATAATTCTGTGGACAGGGTCAAAGCTTGGGCGATATGATCAGAGAAGTAGCTTTTCTTGTCTTCCGTATTTTCCATTTATAGGTGACAATTATGTGGATATATCCTGTTCTTTTAATTATATCTAGGGCTCCCGGGTTTTATGGTATTTCTTTTTTTGACATTTCCATCTGTATCTGTATTTATCCATATTTATTATGGGTTTTGTGAAAAAAATGAAGGTGAAACTAGTATATTTCCACATTTATTTAACCGATAAATATGCAGTCATGCTTGAATGTCTGCCAGGTTTCAGTGCTGTGAACACCCACAGAAGATCAGTCAGTGCACTTATATGACAATATGCAAATTTCAGTATCAACCTTGTGCCTATCTACTGCTGTTTAAGCCTCTTTACTAAAATTCCTTTCTTTTTTAACCCCCTTATCAATACACCCGCGCAGCTATGGGCCTGGCAGTCATGGCAGACAGTATTTAGAATTACTCGAAAAGCAAGCCAATTTCCATTTTAATCCACATTTAAAAATAAATACAGAAAATAAAATAAATGGTTTTCTGTCTGTATTTACCTGTAAAAATCTGTAAAAACGGAAAGCAGGGAGCCTTAATTATACCATAGTATCAACACCAATAGTCTTCAATCAATTCACTGCTGTACCCCTCCCTGTGTTAAAAAAAGAAGCTCAACGGACCCCCCTAGTATGACAAACATATTTTCTCTTAATAATTCTATAAATCTGTGTCACTGAACATATTTAGCAATCCAAACATTGCAGCTATGTTCAGTTATCCCTCTTTTCCAAAATGCAATCACACACAGGATTGCCAGCGTGTTCTTCTCTGTTACCTTGCAGCATAATAAGGGTTTCTCATGGCCAGAGGCCGCTGTCCCACCGAGATCAACTGAACGCCTCTCTCCGACTTTGAAGATCTCTTCACACCATTTGTCTTTATATTTTGCGCATTTTCAATTTGAGAGATTTTACTTTGTTTATGAGGCAAGGATTTTTTGTTCATATGTTTATATCCCAAGAAGTTCTGTTGAGATTTTAGTTTTTTTGCTCTGGTTTAGACATGAAAATAGTGGCTATGATGGTAAAATACCGACCAGATGCAACCCTGGAGGCCTAGTCTCCCTCCCTTGGGCCCTGCAGCCATAGTCCTGCACTGTGAGTCCCGGGGAAATTGGCCAGTTTGTGAGCCAGGCTCGCAGCATTATTTAATTGGAGTTTAACATGTGCTTTCCTGTGTTCTGCAAAACTGGGAGAAATTATCATATGGAGGTGAAAGGAGACGCATCTCAAAACTGTTAATGGAATCTGCATTATGCCAATTTACAAAAAGAAATGCACTCTGGAACCATGTAATTGTATACTAAAATTAGCCTCAGTGCACTTAAAGGCTTCAGAAGACATTGATAGAATTGTTGTAGCCATGGCTCACGACACAACATTAAACCCTTTTGACCTACATATGTTTGTATTCTGTTAGTTTCAGGTGTTTTACAGTGACTTGTGTGATGCCTTTAATAGAATTCAAGGTATTTTCAACTGTTTTATTTGCTTTCATATCTTTCTTGCACATACCTTATCTTGCACTAAGTATCTGAGGAACCATATTGGATTCAAAATCCACACAAATCCCCCTTAAGGGCATTCTACATGTCGCAGCACACCTCACTAGGGCTTGAAGAAATAGGACCACAGAATTCTACTGTGATGGAATTCCATAGGTTCCCCCTGCCAACCGCACAGTCTTCAATCCAAGCTAAATCATCTACAAAGCCATCACAATGCATCAAGAGTCCACAAACCAGCTGCCTTCCCCGTCACTCCTTGAGTTTATGCTCGTCATTGGCCCTGAACGTGCTTTGATGCCTTTTGGCTGGGTTTGCACTCCAGAAGTACCACATACACACAGCGGACACCCCTGCATACTTGGATGACAAGTTCACCATCTTCAGTGGCTCTCCGCACACCCGCAGCAAGGACACCTTCAGATGGAAGAAGAATTAGTGCTAAAAAAACACAAGCAAAAGGCCTTTCCCATCTATGCCTCAAGGGTGTAGAACGATACCCACATTTCTATACGCGAATACTGCTCCACTTTAGGATCAGCGAATACTCAAATCGTAAAAAAACGACATCATGATGCAATCACAGTGCACAACCTATATACTCCTCCTATCGCATATTGACTCTGTCTTTGGTTTTGACTCTGTACAGGGCTTCGCAGCCTTTTGGCTAGGTTTGTGCCATATAAATACTGCGTACATACACACATACCTAATGCACTAATCTGGAAACAAATTGCATAGCAGCGTTGTGATTGGCTTAGAGGAGGGAGCCTGTGTGCTTCCTGCTTCCGTTGGCAGCCGGCAAAGGGTACGTTTTTTAAAAAATTTATCTTTTGGCCCCACCACCCCCGTTTCCTGCCAGCCGCCTTGTCTGCCTATCTATCTATTCACTGGAAACAACTTAAAGGGAAGTTGTGTTTTTTTTCTCAGAAGAGAAAATGACACTTGGGGCCTTATTATGATGGCAGGCGGACTAGGGTCCGCCCAACACCGTATCGGTATGTGAACCGCCCGAGCATGAATTGGTGGTTCCCCATGCCTTATTACTATGCGACCGCACATGGTGTGGTCGCATACTCCCATTTCCATACGGGAGCTTGAGCTGCGGCCGTAAACCGGTCGTAGCACAAGCTCCCATAGAGAAATGGGAGTTTGAGCAAATCCCTGCACCGTGTGGCAGGCACCTTTAGTTGATTGCTACAGAAGCTCTAAACAAACCTGACATTTATGAATTATGGTGACCTAGACAATCATAATTTCCTAAATATACAAACTATTCCTGACCTTACACATGATGCTCAGATAACATCAGAAATTACATGTCATATTGTTCAAAAATCATCTATGACATCACTGTAGCTGCTCCAGGCATGGCAATCTAAGCACAGAGAGTGGCTGACAGCCAGTGATGTGCATCCTGTGTTGCTGAACATAGTAAAAGGCCATGTCGTGAACTTAGCTTCTGTGCTGCAGAACTATGAACAGACCTCTAGGCACAGAGTGTCAGCCTCTGGCCATGCCCTGCAGCTTGTCCTGGGTATAGATCCCAATGGTCATAGCCTTCAGCCATGGATAGGCCTCTGGACACAGAGTGACAGCCTCTGGCCATGCCCTGCAGCTTGTCCTGGGTATAGATCCCAATGGTCATAGCCTTCAGCCATGGATAGGCCTCTGGACACAGAGTGCCAGAACTCTGGCCATGCCCTGCAGCTTGTCCTGGGTATAGATCCCAATGGTCATAGCCTTCAGCCATGGATAGGCCTCTGGACACAGAGTGCCAGAACTCTGGCCATGCCCTGCAGCTTGTCCTGGGTATAGATCCCAATGGTCATAGCCTTCAGCCATGGATAGGCCTCTGGACACAGAGTGACAGCCTCTGGCCATGCCCTGCAGCTTGTCCTGGGTATAGATCCAAATGGTCATAGCCTTCAGCCATGGATAGGCCTCTGGCCACAGAGTGCCAGCCTCTGGCCATGCCCTGCAGCTTGTCCTGGGTATAGATCCAAATGGTCATAGCCTTCAGCCATGGATAGGCCTCTGGCCACAGAGTGCCAGCCTCTGGCCATGCCCTGCAGCTTGTCCTGGGTATAGATCCCAATGGTCATAGCCTTCAGCCATGGATAGGCCTCTGGACACAGAGTGACAGCCTCTGGCCATGCCCTGCAGCTTGTCCTGGGTATAGATCCAAATGGTCATAGCCTTCAGCCATGGATAGGCCTCTGGCCACAGAGTGCCAGCCTCTGGCCATGCCCTGCAGCTTGTCCTGGGTATAGATCCAAATGGTCATAGCCTTCAGCCATGGATAGGCCTCTGGCCACAGAGTGCCAGCCTCTGGCCATGCCCTGCAGCTTGTCCTGGGTATAGATCCAAATGGTCATAGCCTTCAGCCATGGATAGGCCTCTGGACACAGAGTGCCAGCCTCTGGCCATGCCCTGCAGCTTGTCCTGGGTATAGATCCCAATGGTCATAGCCTTCAGCCATGGATAGGCCTCTGGACACAGAGTGCCAGCCTCTGGCCATGCCCTGCAGCTTGTCCTGGGTATAGATCCCAATGGTCATAGCCTTCAGCCATGGATAGGCCTCTGGACACAGAGTGCCAGAACTCTGACCATGCCCTGCAGCTTGTCCTGGGTATAGATCCCAATGGTCATAGCCTTCAGCCATGGATAGGCCTCTGGACACAGAGTGCCAGAACTCTGGCCATGCCCTGCAGCTTGTCCTGGGTATAGATCCCAATGGTCATAGCCTTCAGCCATGGATAGGCCTCTGGACACAGAGTGACAGCCTCTGGCCATGCCCTGCAGCTTGTCCTGGGTATAGATCCAAATGGTCATAGCCTTCAGCCATGGATAGGCCTCTGGACACAGAGTGCCAGCCTCTGGCCATGCCCTGCAGCTTGTCCTGGGTATAGATCCCAATGGTCATAGCCTTCAGCCATGGATAGGCCTCTGGACACAGAGTGCCAGCCTCTGGCCATGCCCTGCAGCTTGTCCTGGGTATAGATCCCAATGGTCATAGCCTTCAGCCATGGATAGGCCTCTGGACACAGAGTGCCAGAACTCTGACCATGCCCTGCAGCTTGTCCTGGGTATAGATCCCAATGGTCATAGCCTTCAGCCATGGATAGGCCTCTGGACACAGAGTGCCAGAACTCTGGCCATGCCCTGCAGCTTGTCCTGGGTATAGATCCCAATGGTCATAGCCTTCAGCCATGGATAGGCCTCTGGACACAGAGTGACAGCCTCTGGCCATGCCCTGCAGCTTGTCCTGGGTATAGATCCAAATGGTCATAGCCTTCAGCCATGGATAGGCCTCTGGACACAGAGTGCCAGCCTCTGGCCATGCCCTGCAGCTTGTCCTGGGTATAGATCCCAATGGTCATAGCCTTCAGCCATGGATAGGCCTCTGGACACAGAGTGCCAGAACTCTGGCCATGCCCTGCAGCTTGTCCTGGGTATAGATCCCAATGGTCATAGCCTTCAGCCATGGATAGGCCTCTGGACACAGAGTGCCAGCCTCTGGCCATGCCCTGCAGCTTGTCCTGGGTATAGATCCAAATGGTCATAGCCTTCAGCCATGGATAGGCCTCTGGCCACAGAGTGCCAGCCTCTGGCCATGCCCTGCAGCTTGTCCTGGGTATAGATCCCAATGGTCATAGCCTTCAGCCATGGATAGGCCTCTGGAGTCTGGACACAGAGTGCCAGCCTCTGGCCATGCCCTGCAGCTTGTCCTGGGTATAGATCCCAATGGTCATAGCCTTCAGCCATGGATAGGCCTATGGACACAGAGTGTCAGCCTCTGGCCATGCCCTCAGCCACGGCCACTGCAGGTAATAGCAGTGGGCGAGGTGAGGGAGGATTTCGAGAGACGACCACGAGAGAAAATTAATTATTTATTTAATTACCCTCGTGGTCGTCTCTCGAAATCCCCCCTCGCCTGCCCCCACCGCATCACTGCTCTTACCTGCAGCGGCCGCGGCTGCATGCCCTGCAGCTTGTCCTGGGCTTAGAACCCAATGGTCATCGCCTTCAGCTACGAGCAGACCTCTGGGTACACAGTGTCAGCCTCTGGCCATGCCCTGCAGCTTGTCCTGGGCATAGAATCCAATGGTCATCGCCTTCAGCCATGGATAGACCTCTGGGCACAGAGTGTCAGCCTCTGGCCATGCCCTGCACCTTGTCCTGGGCATAGAACCCAATGGTCATCCCCTTCAGCTATAGATAGGCCTGTGGGGGTACAGGGTGTAGTCTTCAGCCATGCCCTGTGCCTAGCTCCTGTTCCACAGAGCCCGATGCTTCTGTCCTTCAGCTATGGACAGGGCTATCGGTACAGAGTGCATCTGGCCGTGCACTGCACCTAGTCCTGTTCCACAGAGCCCGATGCTTCTGTCCTTCAGCTGTGGACAGGGCTATCGGTACAGAGTGCACCTGGCTGTGCCCTGCACCTAGTGCTGTGCTGCAGAGCCCAATGCTCGTGTCCTTCAGCTGGTCACCCTAGTAGCAGCCTGTACAGACCTACCCGTACTCTATGATGAAAACCGGAAGCTGTAAGAACATGCACTGGCAAAGCCAATAGCAGGAGGTTTGTCCTCCAGGGGTGACAAAAGCAATAAAAAAAATACCTCCTGCAGTGCGAAACAATTTAAGAAACAGGAAGGGATGCTTTGTGTGTCCGCTGCATGGAAAAAATAAACAATCCAATATGTGATGAGAGAGTGTACTTTTCAGAGGTAACATAGCCCGTAGAGCGTTCCAATGAAGGTGGAAGGATACACTCAAGCAGCCAATAAAAGGAGGGTGGGGTCAAAACACTCCTGGGAACTGATCTACAGGTGATTGACAACGCCTTCCTCGTTTTGGTTATATGTAAAGTGGCCATAGACTGCTCTGGTCCAGGCTTTACTAGGTCAATGTTAAATAAGACAAACATAAATAACAAGCATCGGCAAAGCCAATAGGTCTGGGTTTAAAAGAAGGTTGTATGGTAATGTGAAGTACTGCAGTTAGATAGCAGGGGTATGGCAACGTATTTGTGTGGAAACAAATAACTGTAGAATAATATTGCTGTAGGGTAAAAGGTCAGTGACTGTTGCACTGTCAAGCCAGACCTAAAAATCCATGCAGGTTAATGACTGCCCTGCTCCCATCAGTGATGTAGCCAGAGAAAAACACAATAAATGATCTAATTATCTAAGAGACTTTAATAGCATCAGAGTGTAATGTGTGTGCCCCTGAGCGTTCAAGCTCAGACAGCTGGATAAATAAACAAAATGATCACGGCTTTCTTTGTGGTGGGCAAGCACTTTTTGGTGGAAGCACACAACCTCTGCCCACTCAAAACATGTGCTCCTGGCTCCCGACACAGGGGGGAGCCAAAGCCCCTCTCCTGGTGATTTTCACATCATTGTCTGGAGACAGCTGCACTGTTACGTCAGGCCATAAAAATGGCTAAAAAGCACACAGAGCCATAGATCTGAAGGGAAGTACTGTGTGTGCGGATGTGCTCCTTGTGAAAAGGAGGAATGCCGTCACTCACAGTGAAGTTAGCCAACGGCTACAGTGGGCGGAACCATTGCCCCATGTTGTATGCTGTAGTGGGGGGGAAGAAAAAAGTGATGACACAAAAACAGACCAATGGATGATGGGGGCTGGCTGAAAGCTCCCTATGTAAGTATATTATATATACAATTTTAGTTTCCAAGTAGTCATAAATTAGAGCTTTCAGGAGCCTCTAAACACTTATATACTTTTATATCCTTGTTTAAAAATAAATACAGGCAGGGAAATGGATAGTTTTCTGCCTGTGTTTATCTGTAAAAATAAGCAACATCGAAAACTGGAACCGTATTTATAAATACATCATTAAAGAGCAAAGGCCTTTAGTATTTAATTCTTTACTGAATAGTGAATTAAGTGACAATGGCAATCTGGTGGTGCCCTGCCTACAAGTACACCAGTGACCGATACACTTTTGTACAAACATCACAACAGCAGGACAGACTCACAACACAGAAGAAGTGGTGGCCGAAGACACGAAAGGCACCAGGAGTGTTTTTGATAACATGAACCCCACGCCAACACTTTGGAACTTTGGAACGATTCAACAGTGCTTAATTTGTAAAAATAATTGGCAAAGGCTACTGCGGCTTGCACCACCCATTGTCAGCACTGCCAATGACAGTTCCAACAGAACTACTAACCATCACACCCCCAGAAGTGTGACATTTCAGACTATTCCAGGCCCCCCAAGCTATAACAGTGGCTTGGGTGACAGTTATTAGTCATTTTTAATGTATATTGAATTAATAAACAACTGTTGTTATGCTTATCTCAAAATTAGACAAATAGTGCCACCATGTGGCAAGCTGGCATAAGTGCCATTGTTGACAGTAAAGTGCCGGTGGCGAGCACTGGAAACCACCAGCTCAAATTAAGCACTGATGACAACTGTCCTTGCAACAGCACTAACATGAGGGGGCCCAGGCGCGCTCTTCTGTACTCAAGGTCATCCTGAGGTCAACAGAGGGTCTGCATGAGAGCCACAGCAGGGATCTTGATTAGCAGGCCGGCTGTGTGTGCACACTGTACAGCTCCCGTCTGCGTGTACACCATCAGAGTGTACACAGGGCCCTTGGAACACAATTCAAACATATATCACATTCCTTACATTTCTGCTGATCCACTGGGCTCGCAATCTGCAACAATCACCATTGTAGGTGGTCAGCAGCCTATCTCTGTAGAGGCCTCGAGGCGCTAGACCTAGTGTGCTCAAAGCACTAGAGCCTCTAGAATTAGCAGCCCTGGCAGCTCTTGAGACAATCCACATCCCTCTCTGCCCCTTTCACCAAATTTGTTTTCCATATGGGGGAGTTTGCACTAATGAAGTTATGTCTTTTGATTGACATGTGGTTAGTGTGCATTTTGTGTCAAAGTCACTGGTGCTGCAGCTCCTAAAATATAAAACACCTCAATCTGCAAAGACTACTAATTCTGAGGTGCAGTGGCCCAAAGGTGCAGTGGCCCAAAGAGGATTAAGGTAAATTCATTTTATGTTTTTGCTAAACCAATAACTGGGACCACAATCTGCAATAAACAAGATTTTACTAAATCCCTTCCACCTCACTCCACCACCTTCAGTCTCAAAATGTAGTGGAGGTTTGTAGGAAGGTAGGATCCTTCTAGCATGGCCAGCCGAGGGTCCGTGTGCCCTCGTGCCCGGGCAGGCTCCCAGATCCCCCCGGCCTGGCTGGGTTGAGGAGCAGGGACCGGGCCCGGGGCCTGGGTTTCGGGCAAGGCCTGGGGTGTGGGAGCCCCTGTCCTGTGGCCTGCCAAGGGTCCGTCTGCCCGGGACAGGGGTCCCTGGTGCAGAGCCCCCGAGCCCTCCAAAGGGCAAGCGGGAGCCCTCTCTTGAAGGCTCGGGGGGTCAGATTGGCATCATCTGGTCGTGCCTTTCCCCTCGGCCATCTGGTCGTGCGCAATGCTTTCCAATGGGGTGACCAGATGGCCGGGCTGCCCTGGAAGTCCTGATGAGGGCTCGTTTGCCTCCCCGATCCCAGCCAGGGCTCCAGGAAGTCGGGCGCCCCCGTGCCCTGGGTCCCGTCCGTCACTCGATGTGCACGGGTTACCAGAAAGAAGGGTAGCTTTCCTCTGGATTACTAGGGGCAGGGTATGCCGGAACCGCCCCCGGGCTGGCGGTTCTCAGCCGGGAACCAGATGGGCTAGGCCCGGACAACACCTCCCCACTGCCCGGGGCTCCCTCCTCCGGTCCGCCGCGTGGCAAAATGCCCGGGACGGGCTCCATCGGTCCTGGGCAGTCCTCCCCTGGGCGTCCGGGCCCGAGAGCTCTGGCAGGGTGCTCCCACCCCGGGCTCCGTCCCACACCCTGGGCCCGGGCGGGCCTTCCCCAGCTTGGCTGGGTTCAGGAGCATAGGCCGGGGCCCTTGGTGGCCCGACGCAGGCCGGTGGAGGCCTCCCCTGCGCGGCCTGTCCCGGGACCGCCGGGCAGGCCCAGGGATGGGTTAAGCTCCGCCATGGGCTCGGGTCGGAGGTCCGCCGGGGACCCCTATTCTCAGTCCCGGGCCTGAGGCCCAGCTGGGGTCTCCGAGCCCCCCGGGACTCAGAGCCCCCGAGCCCTGCATGGGCAGGCGGGAGCCCTCCGGTGAAGGCTCGGGGCGGGCAGACTGGCGTCCCTTCGGGCCCGTCCATCTGGTCGCGCCTTTCCCCTCGGCCATCTGGTCGCACGCAATGCCTTCGGGCTCGGGCCTGTAATGTGGCAGGGTGCCCGGGACGGGGTCCCGTGGGCCCGGGGATGCTTCCCCTGCGCCTCTGGGCCTGGGAGCCCTGGCTGGGTCCAGGGGCCCCAGTGGGCACCGGGTTGGGTGGTCCAGCTCTGGGCCCTGTCCCCGGCCTGCCGCCATGCCAAAGGCCTGAGAGGGTTATGTCATGCCCGGGGAGCCCCCCTCGCTTGGTTGGGTTCAGGAGCTCTGTCCGGGGCCCTCAGGCGGCCTCCCCACCCCGGACTCCGTCCTCGGGCTGCCGCGTGGCAGGGTGCCCGGGACGGGGTCCCGCGGGCCCGGGGAGGCTTCCCCTGCGCCTCTGGGCCCGGGAGCCCCCGCCAGGCCCTGGGTCGGGTGCTCCAGACCTGGGCCCCGTCCCCCGGTATGCCGCTATGCCAAGTGCCCGGGACGGGGGTCCATCGGTCCCATGCAGA
>CAWUFW010003833.1:120000-127500 GCA_963921515.1 Calotriton arnoldi
GCACCACTCGGTGAAAGGTGAGAGAGTGACGCCGAAGGCAGCGCTGGAACAGCGGGGGTCACCCGGCACGAATCGGCGTCATTGGAGCCCCGAGCGGGGAATAACGTCGTGGCCCGGGACTGGAAGAAGCGACCGGGGGGAGGAACTGGCGAGGACAGTGGAGGCTGACGGCGGCGACCGGCCCTGGGCAGTTCGTGACACTCTAGGCTCTCCCGGACACTGAGAGACGTGCCTCTGGAGGGTTTCTGGGCTCCCCGGCGGCACATGTGTACTAATAGTGGTGCGGACCAGTGTGCAAGGAGCGGCGGCAGGTGCTGAGAGGGTCAGGGGGCGAGCAGAGGAGTTTCCAGGGCGGCATGCAAGCACAGGGACAGCGGCGGGGGCAAGCAGCATAACCCATCAAGCATAGCGAAGGCCTACCCCGCACGAGAAAACAAGGATCGGCCTGTTGGGTCGGAGGGCGCGGCAGAGACCACGACTATTGAGCGAGTGAGAGGCCTACACTTAGGGCTTAGATATAGCGCCGGAGGTACTGGGAGGCGACGGTGCACTGCTTTGGAGGACTACCCTTCGAATCCAAAGAGTAACCCATGTAGACAGTCTCCGGGGGCACAGGCACCCTGCCAGGATACGTAGCGTCACTGGTTGGCCGCCGGGGAGGAGGAGCGGAGGGCACCACCGGGAGAGTAGTGGTGCACACCGGTGTGGTGAAAGCGGGTGCGACCGGTGTGTGGAGCACTATACGGAGTAAACACCCCCCCTCAGTGAAGCAACGAGGTCCACTGCACCTAACAGGTGGGCGAGACGGGGACCGGAGTGACAGTTGCCCTTGACCCAGGAGAGGGTGAGTGCGGCGGAGGATCGCATAAGTTGAGGTCACCGACCAGGTACAACGTCTGCACCAACGAGACAGCGCGGTAGGTGAGCCTACGGAGCCTACGGAGCCGGCAGCTGTGGGACCGGAGAGGGAACCGTGGAACAGTGGACACGGTCGGGGACTCGGCTCAGACCTGGTCGAGAGGCGACGACGCACACATCGTGGTGGCAGCACCGGGTGGGCCTGGACAAGATAGTAGGAAACGCGTGAGGTGGCTCCCTAGGGGCGTGCACGCCAAGGAGCGGCAGATCATCAATATGAAGCCCAAGGGCCCGGCCCCGACACAGGCCAACAAAATGGATAAATACGCCATGCCGCTGGCAACAGCCTCAACTCAAATCGATCAGGCTGAAGAACAGAACGAACCTTCACTGACGGCCGTCTTGGCGGCCATAGCGGATTTGAAAGGGACAATCGACCCTAAAATTGACGCAGTCACAGTGGACGTCAACCTGCTCCGCGCTGATTTCCGCAAAATGTCCGACAAAATGGCGGCCACTGAAACTAGGGTCACACACCTAGAAAACAGCACGCAGAGTCTGGAGGAAAGGGTGCAGGCCCTCACTAAACAACAGGAACTTATGGCGGCCAAGCTGGAAGACCAGGAAGGGAGGGCCAGGAGGAATAATGTCCGCGTGGTGGGGGTACCGGAAGGAATGGAGGGGCCAAGCATGGACCTGTTTCTTGAGGACCTAATCTTGAACCACCTGAAACCGAAACGCCTGTCAGTCCACTTTACGGTGGAACGAGCGCACCGTGCGCCCATTCCTAAACCCCGACCGGGGGCTCCACCGCGTACAATTATAGCACGACTTCTGAACTATCGAGACAGAGACGCTATCCTGCAGGCGGCGCGGCAGTCTGGGGATCTGCATCATGAGAATGCGGTGATCCGTTTTTTCCCGGATTTCACACTCGGCGTGCAGCGCCAGAGACGCACCTTTGACGCAGTCAAAAAGGAGCTAAGGGCCAAGGCAATAAAGTACTCCATGATGTACCCGGCTAAGTTGAGGGTGGAGGCGGAGGGGAAGGCATGGTTTTTGCAACTCCTGAATCCGTAATGGCCTGGCTGGAGGGATGGCGCACTGTTGGCACCAGCAACAGGACGGGAACCGGGCGAGAGCGGCAGAGACTGGCAGGAGCGGAGTCGGACTAGTTCCAGTGAGGAAGACCCGTTTTTACGCAAGTAACTTGGCGCTGAGCATCAGCACGAAAAGTGGGACCACATGGGGACGATGGTTGGCGCAAGAGGCGCCAAGACTAATACAGTCCTAAAATTGCATTGTACTAATGGTCCCTATATGAAAGAGGCTGATGGGAAAGTAGTGTGTAAGGAGACCTGGGGGCGGGCAGCTCAGGCGTTGGGCGCCTACACCCCCACAGTTGTTAGAATGTTTTGGGCGACAGGCACTCTGCGAGTTGGGGTGGGAAGAGTGGTTATGCTCTCCAGCAGGGTAGCAGGGAGGGGGCGGGGGGATTTAGGGGGGCTTGTTGATGTTGTGTATGTTTTATTGTTGTATGGTCGGCAGATTCATGGGGTCAGTGGAGATAGCAATGACGTTCGGGCCGGTGGGCTTACAGTGGCACACGCACCGGAATAATGACTCGGAGTGAACAACCAAATAGTGCAGAACTCCCTCCAGAACCGCAGAGTGGGTCACAGGGGGGCACACAGGGCTCTGGTGCCCTGCGAATATTATCCTGGAATGTCAATGGGTTGGGGAGCCGGATCAAACGTGGTATAGTGCTTCAGTATTTACACCGACACTCCCCCAGTGTTGTATTGATTCAGGAGACACATCTTAAGGGTCAGAGGTACCGAGCACTAGATCGCTATGGGTACAAACTGGTGGCACATGCAGGGTACACCTCGGGTGCCCGAGGGGTGGGTATCCTTGTTAAAAGGGCGACTCCGTTAGTGATACAAAATGTGACACACGACCCACTGGGGAGATTTGTGGCTCTGACAGGTTGTTGGGAGGGACAGATGCTCAATATGGTCTCCTGCTATATACCGCCCGCGACACGAACAGACGCATTTAAGGACTTGGGGGCCTTTCTTGTAGCTCTCCCCCCCGGGGTATTGATACTAGGAGGGGATATGAATTCCGTTATGGATCCGGGACTTGACAGGGACTCTAGAGTGGCCCGAGTGAGGGGAACCGAGCCGTTATTAACATTCACGGAGGCGCTGGGGTTGGTGGACCTCTGGAGGTTCCACAACGTAGGGGCCAGACAGTATACATTCTACTCAGCAGCACACGACAGCTACTCTAGGCTGGATTACTTACTGACACTTCAGGGGAGTGTGGGATGGTTCTCCAATACCAAAATAGGGCCCCGAGGCATATCAGATCATTCGCCGGTTGAGATGTCGCTGAAGGGTACACCGTGTCAATCCGCTCTGCCACCGAGGTTGAACGTGTGGTTTTTCCAGAATAAAGAAAATGCACAGAAAGTTCGGGAGAGAACGAAACTATACTTTCAAGAAAATGAGGGCACAGTTAGGGATTGTAGCACCCTATGGGAAGCGTACAAACCGGTGATACGGGGGTATGTCCAAGACTGCATAGGGGTGGAAAAAAAAGAGAAGAAACTGCACTGGGACCAATTGGAAACGACGGTGATAGACCTGGAGACACGGTATTTGGGAGGGGGGAGGAATGACGAGGAACTAGCGCACTCACTAGCATTGCGGAAACAAGAACTGCAAGACATGGCGATGGCAACCGCCAGATCTGTGGCCCTGGCTACGCAGCGGAAGATTTATGATGTCGGAGACAAGGCGAACAAAGTGATTGCCTGGCTCGAGAAGAGAGATAGGGAGAGAAGCTGGGTAGCGGTAATCCAAGATGACGCAAGGAATATGCACACGACAGGGGAAGCGATCGCAGGGGCGTTTGCGGATTATTATGAGTCCATATATGACTCAAGCCCAGTGCGGACAGCGACGGATTGTTCTGAGCTCCTAGCCGAAATGCAACTCCCAACCCTAGGGGCGGAAGATAGAGACTCAATAGATGGGGACATCACAGTAGAAGAGATCGTGGGTGCCATACAGGACTTACAGGCGGGTAAAGCGCCGGGACCTAACGGCCTACCAGTAGAGCTTTTTAATTTAAATGCACTGCCGCCACGGTGGCCCCGCACCTCCTCGCCATGTTTAATGAAGCGAGGGAACACGGTTCATTACCACTAGACCAGCGCACGGCGACAATCGTTGTGATTCCCAAGGCAGGCAAACCGGCAGAGAACTGTGGGTCATATCGACCGATCTCCCTGCTCAACATAGAGGTAAAGATTCTGGCGAAGGTGCTGGTCAACAGACTCTCGGTGCCCATATTGACGCTGATTCACCCGGACCAATCGGGGTTTATGCCCGGTAGGAGTACGCGGCTTAACCTGCGCCGTCTATATGGGGTACAACACTTAGTCAGACATGATCCCGAAACAGAGGCTGCGCTATTATCACTCGACGCCCGTATGGCGTTCGATAGTATTGAATGGAACTATTTGTTTGAAGTTTTGCGGAGGTTCGGCTTTGGGCCAACTTTTATCGCATGGATCCAACTTTTGTACACGCACCCCATGGCTAGAGTCAAAGTCAACGGCTCGGTGTCTCGTCCCTTTGTCTTGCGGAAGGGTACCAGGCAGGGGTGCCCCATCTCCCCACTTTTGTTTGCCCTGGCGCTAGAACCACTGGCGGTGTGGATTAGGGGTGATCCGGTAATTACGGGAATAAGGGGTGGCGATCGATGGGAAGAGCGAATATCCCTTTATGCGGATGATGTTCTCCTGTATGCAACGCGGCCGCGATTCACAAATAATAGGCTGTTACAAATTTTTTAACTATTCGAAGGGTACTCGGGGTATCAGATTAATTGGGATAAGTCCCTCCTGTTTATGTTGACGGATGGGCCGCCGCCAGACCTGGGGGTGGACTCCCGACTCCAGATTAAGACCAGCTTTAAATACCTAGGGGTACAGATCGAAAAAACGGATAGCGCCTTTCTCAGTGCGAACCTTAGCCCACTGTTAGAGCGTCTAAAAGGAGATGTGGCACACTGGAGAAAATTGCCGATCTCTTTAATGGGACGTGCTGTACTATTCAAAATGATGACCTTGCCTCGATTGCTATATGTACTTCAAAATACGCCATATTCCATACCGGTGAAATTCTTTAGTGAAGTGGATAGCCAACTGAGAACACTGCTCTGGGATGGTGGGAGCGCACGAATAGCGCTCGCAAAACTCCAGACAGGGGTCTATGAGGGGGATTAGCGGTCCCCGATATTCAAAAATACTACTGGGCATCCCACCTTATGGTAATAAATGACTGGGCCTTCGCAGATCGTAATGATCCAGCCTTTAGGGTCGACCACTGGGCAATGGGTGGTGAGGGCTATCTGGCAGTCTTGTATGGGCCGGAGAAGCAAGAGAACCTGCCCAAGCATACCAGGATAGTCCAGGTGGCGTGGGTAAAAGCAACCAAGTTTTTGGGCTGGGCGGGACGGTTGACGGAACAGACTCCCCTGTGGTCCAGTGTAATGCTCAGGGAGGTAGGGCGCCTGCAAGGTTTCGCGAGTTGGAAACTGATAGACATTATGCGACTGGGAGACGTGAGGAAACAGCAGGCAATGCTCTCATTCACTGACCTACAGCGAGAATACCAACTTACATCCAGGGAACACTACAGATATATTCAACTGAAACATGCATTAGGTCGACACATTAAAGAAGGGGAACAGATTCCAGAATATAGTCCGTTAGAGGATAGATTATTACTAGACCCCATCCCGGAAAAAGCACTCTCAGCCACTTACAAGAAAATAATGAATAACGCCCTGGACTTGTTGCTCAAGCTCAGAGAGGCATGGGAATCGGACGTAGGGTTGCTGGAGGATGATGATTGGGCCGAAGCGATACAAAGTCCTAGGGAAGTAGCAATCAGGGCCCGGTTCCGATTGATACAACTACGGATCCTGCACAGATCCTATTATACCAGGGTATCATTGTCCCGAATGGGCAGGATAGCGACGGATGAGTGCCAGAGAGGGTGTGGCCAGAAGGGGACCTTTTTCCATACCCTGTGGGAATGCCCTGTTATACAGCGGTACTGGGCCAGAATAGCGACAATTCTTTCGGAAGTAATTGAGCAACCGGTGCCGGTGGATGCCAGATGGCACTTGATGTGTGTGTCAGGAGAATCGAACTGGGCTAAATACTCCACGATATGGTTACGGGTAGCGGCGATGGTGGCCAAACGGAATGTAGCAAGGGCGTGGGGAGTGGCACAACCACCACTAGTCTCTCAGTGGAAGAGGGACATGGACTGGTGCTGTCTGGCAGAAAAGACAGTCTATGAGGGGCGTGGATGCCCCGCAAAATGGGAAAAAGTTTGGAAGCAGTGGGTGGATTATAGGAGCCTGGGGGTCGAATGAATGGAGAGGGAAGGGTGGGAGGGAGGGTTCTGTCTAAAGTGCGATAGTGGCGTGGGCGCACCGGGAAATGAACGTCAAATGAACATATGTACGTTATATTGACAATATGAAACTGACTATGTAATGCTGACCTGGTTTGTTCTTGAAAATAAAAACAGATTTTGCAAAAAAAAAGAATGAAAGTCGGAGGTTCGAAGACGATCAGATACCGTCGTAGTTCCGACCATAAACGATGCCGACTAGCGATCCGGCGGCGTTATTCCCATGACCTGCCGAGCAGCTTCCGGGAAACCAAAGTATGGTTGCAAAGCTGAAACTTAAAGGAATTGACGGAAGAGCACCACCAGGAGTGGAGCCTGCGGCTTAATTTGACTCAACGCGGGAAACCTCACCCAGCCCGGACACGGAAAGGATTGACAGATTGATAGCTCTGTCTCGATTCTGTGGGTGGTGGTGCATGGCCGTTCTTAGTTGGTGGAGCGATTTGTCTGGTTAATTCCGATAACGAACGAGACTCCTCCATGCTAACTAGTTACGCGACCCCCAGCGGTTGGCGTACAACTTCTTAGAGGGACAAGTGGCGTTCAGCCACACGAGATCGAGCAATAACAGGTCTGTGATGTCCTTAGATGTCCGGGGCTGCACGCGTGCTACACTGAACGGATCGGCGTGTGTCTACCCTTCGCCGACAGGTGCAGGTAACCCGCTGAACACCGTTCGTGATAGGGATTGCAATTATTTCCCATGAACGAGGAATTCCCAGTAAGTGCGGGTCATAAGCTCGCGTTGATTAAGTCCCTGCCCTTTGTACACACCGCCCGTCGCTACTACCAATTGGATTGTTTAGTGAGGTCCTCGGATCAGCCCCGCCGGGGTCGGCAACGGCCCTGGCGGAGCGCAGAGAAGACGATCAAACTTGACTATCTAGAGGAAGTAAAAGTCGTAACAAGGTTTCCGTAGGTGAACCTGCGGCCGGATCATTAACGGCGGAGCGGCCCGAGCGACCGACAGTGCTAGCCCGAAGCCCTCGGCCGCCTCCTGCAAGCACACCGTAGGCACAGGGCTTGGCCCTGCCCTGGCGTGCCCCGGCTGGTGGAGCGGTCCGTGGCCGCATGGGGTGCTTGGGTGAGGACCAGGCCTTGGCGGGTCTTCCTCCACCGGGGGAGGACCCGACCGACTGAG
>CAWUFW010003833.1:132500-135000 GCA_963921515.1 Calotriton arnoldi
AAATGTCTTCACGAGAGCCGTGAAGGAGCATGCACCAGGTGTCCTGCAGCCACGCTAGCTTCACGCCTGGAGCATGCGCCAGTCAGCTCTCTCATTGGTCTGCAGCGCGGTCCTCCTTTCACTTTCGGGACCGCGCTTGTTTTTTAATCCTTCACGCGAGCGGTGATGGATTGCTCGACCTTCGGGCCGTTATTGTGCTGTGTTATCTAGTGTCGTTGTTTGTGGTTGTAGAGCTGATACTGACCCATTATCAGAACGGTTGTGACGAGCAGGACAGATGCCGGCACTTTTTACGTGTAACAGATGGTGCTGCCTGGAACAGTGGACTAGTATTAACTTGTTTTAAATGTAAGCATGTATATTATCTTTTTTGTTAGTACATTACATAACGCCCTATGCCGTCGCTTTTTAAAAATCTTTAATATATATATGTGCGTGTGTGTGCAATAGTGTGTATGTGTGCGTGAAATGGTGTGTGTGTGTGTGTTGGACTCGGTGTGTCCCGTGAGAGTGCGTGCGTACATGTGATGTGCAGATGTGCCCGTATTATATCACTTTTTTACGGAGGGAGGGTGAACAGGAGCAGGCAGCAGCACAGACGAGCTCGCCCCCGCCCCTCCCGAGAGCTGTAGCAGAGTTCCTGTAGATTATTGAGAGCTCGTTCTGCGACACACACACCTCTCGGAAGGCTGCACGTCACAGGCATGAACATCATTGGGGCCGACCCAGCCTCTCGACCTTCTGGAGTCGGCAAGATGAGGACCTCGGAAACTGTCCGGGGATAGTCACACCTGTTACAGAAGCGTGCAAGTCAGCAGCGCAGTTTGTGGGATATGTGGTGTGAACGCTCAATGTGACGAGCGTAGGTGACGCCTGGTTCACTAGCCGGAGACATGACACGCGCTTTTGATACACAGAAGGTCAAGGGTGACTGCTGCTCGCACATCGAAACAGCATTTTATTTTCTTTGAAGTATTTCTGAAGAGTATTATGCATTTTAGGAATCTCGATCCACACCAGCAACCTAAATTCTGATGAGTTGGATAGAAGAAATCGCAAGGTAGAGATTGTTCACAACAAGGGTTGAATGTGAGTACAGGCGCATTCTGTTCAGGGGACCTGAGCAGGCGGGTGTTCTGTCCATCGCTGCTTTTTTGGTGCCTGCTGCACTTGAGAGCCACAGTACCACACAGACAGCAGCCCGCTGAGGGGAGGATCCAGGCAGATGCTGTGGAGTAGGTGTGGAGGTTGGGGCTGAGGACATGGGCGGGGCAAGGGCGGGGCTAGGTTTCATAACTTCTTCAAGCTTTGAATGCAAGAAATCTGCGTGATTTGTAAGAATGTAGGATGAGATGTGGAAAAGAAAGAATAATCCCAGCAACTCTACTAGACAATGGCCGAGTCATTCACCGTTTTCTGTATGAAAGAGTTTGGCTTGAATTAGCTACCTATGTCAAATGCAATTTAAAGTCATGTTTCTTTGTGAATTACAATTCTGCTGCAGCAGGGATAACGTTTATGCAGAGTTAAACAAGGACTCTATGGCTTGTGCTGATGGCATGCAGAAATGTTATCAGGTTTAATAAGATATGCGTCTAAGCGCCTAAAACACGGTGGCTTTGCAGCGCTACAATTCTAATCAAATATAGCCCTTTACCTTCACGACGACCATTTCACACTGGCTCTGACATGCTGCTCGCAGCTGGGTCACTTCATACAACACAGCAGGACACACTGACATGCGATGTAAGTATTGTCATGTTACATGCCACAAACTCGGAAACAAAGCACAGTGACAGTGGCTCAAAAGGGGTGCAGAAAGGGGTCAGAAGGGCGCTCCTCGTCTCCGATGGCCGGTATGAAAAGAAGCTTCATTGCCCCCACCAAGGTTACCCGTATGGAGATGAGTGGTCTGTTTGGGCCTAAGATGCGTCACTCACAGTCGCGGGGCGTAGAGATCATTGGTGCAGCAGGTGCAGTGGCACCGGGCCGAGATGAGCAGTCTGGGCCGAAGCTGTGTCTCTCACAGTCAGGGGGCATAGATATCATTGGTGCTGCAGGTGCAGTGGCACCGGGCAGCGATCAGCAGTCTGGGCCGAAGCTGTGTCTCTCACAGTCAGGGGGCGTAGATATCAATGGTGCTGCCAGTGCAGTGGCACCGGGCCAGGATGAGTTGTCTGTTTGGGTCGAAGCTGTGTCTCTCACAGCCAGGGGGTGCAGATATCATTGGTGCAGCAGGTGCAGTGGCACCGGGCAGCGATCAGCAGTCTGGACCGGAGCTGTGTCTCTCACAGTCAGGGGGCGTAGATATCAATGGTGCTGCGGGGCAGTGGCACCGGGCCAGGATGAGTTGTCTGTTTGCGTTGACGCTGTGTCATTGGTGCAGCCGGTGCAGTGGCACCGGGCAGCGATCAGCAGTCTGGGCCGGAGCTGTGTCTCTCACAGTCAGGGGGCGTAGATATCATTGGTGCTGCAGGTGCAGTGACACCGGGCAGCCATC